>PVIC010012653.1:0-39309 GCA_004025085.1 Thryonomys swinderianus | reverse complement strand
GGGTATGAGTCTCCACGCCCAGCATTGTATGTGGTTACCAGGATCGACCTCAGGACCTTGCGCTTTCAAGGCAGGCGTCAGAACCACTGAGCTAAATCTCCGGCCCAATACATACATTTTTTATTGATACTGAAAGTGTAAGCCAGGAAGATAAAATGTTGCAGGGACAGTATATTTCTAGAATCTACATTTTCTAGATTTGCAGTTAATATATTTTCTATATAAAAACGGTACTTGGTATACAATGATGTGTTTGTATGAGTGTGGGAGTCTCTGTGTGTAAGTCAACCTTGTTCAGACGCCCTCTTCCACTGATGGGGGAATCACAGTGAGAGGCATCCCCGCCAGTCCGCCATCTTGGCACCCACAGAGGGCCCTGGGGGCCAGTCCTTCTGTCTTTTTTCCATCCCGAGTCTGGAAGACAGTGACCCTGGCATTGCCCTCTTCTCAGATGAACGTGAAGACAAGATGTCAGCAGCTCACGAGCACTCTGCACAGGTTCGCTCCTGCTCCTCAAAGCTGCCTTCTGTATACCACTTTCTTTTCTTCTCTCAGTACTTTTCTGTCTTAATTTTCTTTACTTTTCGCTCATGTGCCTTCCCACCACTTCTGTATGTGTTTAACCTTCTTTCTGCTGAGGGTTACTTTCCATCTTGGTACCAGACATCTCAAACGTGGAGCTCTAAAGCCAACAGAAAACTCTGTATTCAGCTAAATGAAAGCTTCACGTATCAGGAAGTGAGTGAGTACGTGTATGTGCACACAACTTTAAGGTGCCAATTATACGGTAGCATGTGAGATAGTCCACACACATGTTTTATGATGCATAGTAATAGATGCCCTTTTACAATGCACAATTGTGGTGACTGGGAAGTTTAGAGTATTTTATTTCACTTGTGCCGAAGCAAACTATATCTTGCTTGCATCAATGTGTTAGTAACTCTTACTGAATTGTTGTCCATTGGTCTCTCTAGGATAGATGACAAGCTGTGATCTACTAGACATTTTATTCAAAGTGCTCTCCCAATTTACCTTTCGCAAGTGTAGCATTATGGGAAGAGCTAGATCTAGGGTTCTACTTGTCTGAGCACAATTTCAGTTCCACCGATGAAGTTTACAGTTCCTATAAACCTGAAAGAGAGATTTCAAGTCGTTTAATGGTCTGGGGCATCTTTTCATACATAGTTTCTAAGATTGCTGTTAGAACTTCAATAATTATTGTTATATTTTATATACAAATCAATTTTTCAAACTTTAGTAATTAAAGTAGAAGACTAATAATCATACTTGGCTTATAATAAATTCAAATGCTGGTAATTTATTGCATTTTTTAAAAAAACAGAATAGGTGAACATGCTTAAAACATTGTACTCTAATGAATTATTCAAAGGGGGTGTAGATAGAATGAATGCTAAAGCAGTCTCTAAATTTATGATTATTAATGTCACAATAGTTTTTTCTATAGGGTGAGATATCTTCAATCAGTAGGTATTAATAGGAATAAATTTATGTAAAATCACATTTTAAATCAGGTAATCAGAGAATATAAAGGTTTTTGTGAATCTCAGTTTTTATGCACATTCTACATTTTGATTTACACAATACAAAAATAGGGTTCTACAATAAATGGAGAATAGAATTCCAAGTGGTTCCCTGAGCATTTTTCATATCATTCAGTCTGTGTGGTCAGTCCCTTTCAACTTCTTAAATTGGAGGTGTTTGTAGATTCTCTACTGTAGAAATGTGTTCTTATTTTCAAAAATAGTAAAAGAAAAATAGGATCTATAGCAGATTAATAAATCCAAAGAGCAGTAGAGAGTTAGAAATATAAGAAAATAGAAAAGATGTGGTAGAAGTGAGAAAATGTGTTATTAAACAGTCTGGGAGGTTCACTAACTTGATATTTTAGACAAGCAATCTAGAAGTTGCAGTCCTGGGTATGGGAAGCTGTGAAAGCCTACAACATCTATGCTAACTCCAACACAATATTTAGCTGTTTAAACTTAGTTCTTCTAGAACACCTTTTACTATGAATGAGAAAAAAAATAGCTTTTCTTTCTAGATTGTAGAAATGCAGATCAAATAAATGGCATCCCTTTCCATTTATTTTCACACATTTTTATTGATAATTATTTAAAACCTTTCAGCATTTCCCCATTCCATTGAATTATTTTCTTGATTGTAGAAACCACTTCGATATTATAAAAAAAAACTGAAATTTCTTCCACAAACCTGATACTTTGAGTACACACTCTTAAAAGTTATTTGCCATTTTCACAATTTGCAAAATGACTTCAGTAGCAATATTCAGTTTTTTATTGAAAAGGCCAGGTTCCCATTGGCCTAAATTCTTGTTTGAAATTTGGAATATAAGAATACCTGCCTGTCTAACTAATAACTATCCAAACCATTCAGATTGTAACATATAATTTCACAATACATTTCCATCTGCACATATGGTAGATAAAAATTATGTCAGCAAGGTACAAAGCTAATGTTTTATTAATTATTTTCAAGTATAACATGGAATAAATTAAAAACTTTGTAAAATAATCTACAAAATACTTCTAAAGAAACAGCAGGAAAAAATCCAAGTTATGGAAACTATCAAACAGTACTAATTATTCACGAATAGTCTAGAGTTAACTACATAAAGTCATTTGTCTTAAACAAAATAAAGGTGTTTATGTTAAGCAATGTGCCCCAAAGTACACTGTAACAGAAGTGTCTTAGAAACTTTCTAAACAATTCTTGTAGAGGGAAAGATGAGCTTTATTTTAATAAATATTTGGAAATATTTGATGTTTCTGCGTGTTTCCTCTTATTTCTTTAAAATTGAGCTGTTGTCATTTTAGTACTCTTTAACCACTTTTTAGTGACTTCTGGGCGGCCTTTTTCTACTTGGTGGCTTTGGATAACGCGGTGGTGTGCATCTCAAGTTCCTAAGCAGTACGAGCATCTCAGCTGTTCCGTGTACTAGAAAGAGACTCATTTTAAATCACAGGGTTTAAGAGCATTGTGTCCCTCATCCGAAGTACAGTACTAACAGTTCAGAAAATGGGAAAACAAACCTTTAGATGATTGGAAATATGATGTTCGAGCTCTAAAATATTCTGATGCAAGCCACTCAGACTGAAGTTCTCTTCTGTTGTCAGTAGTCCTCATGGTCCTGATAGACAATGCTATTTCGGTGTTGATGTTGCAATGACCAATGAGAAGTGACTGGAGCCCAGTCTCTGAGGACTAAATTTATTCAATCAGATACACTAAATTGACTAAAGAAATAAATTAGAATGTTATGGACGCGTGCCAACTCCACACAAGGAACATAAACCTTCTCTACTGCAAATGTGGTAATAACAATAAAAAAAAAAAGTGAAACGTGACAGAATGTGAATTGTTTCCTTCCCAGGCGTGGTGAGATTGCAGTGATTAACTGTTTTCACCATAGATCGAAGGATAAGAATCAGGAAAGAGGAAAGGATGGTAGTATTTGTCAATGTTTTGAGAGGCGTTTACCTGCCTCAGAAAGTACTCGGTAAAGACTCCTGTGTTATTAATCATCCTTGCCATTAAGATCTTTATACTCATGTGTACTCTTTTTTTTTTAAAGAATTTTTTTTAAAAAATCTTTATTGGTACATTGTATATACACTTTGTATCATGATCACCCTCAGCATTGGGAATTTGTTCCAGTATATGACACAAATTCATTCTCATTTTTTCCCATTCTCCTACCCACCCCACAACCCCCCAACCCCTAGATACATAAGTTTTGTTTCCCTTTTTCACGCTGATCAGATTGAAAGTAAAAGTGGTCTTTCTAGGTCACTAGAGAGTCCTGGCTGGTAACACATGGAATCATGGGTTGTACTTGTCACCAGATTATATATTAAAATACTGCTACTTTGCTGCATTCAAATAACTAAGTTCATTTTCATCAACCGGATCTTCCCGCCCTTGTTCACAATTTTTACCCCTGTGTGGTTAACAATTTAAGTCCAAAAGGAGTAAATCAAGGGAAATGAAATGCAATTTTTCAAATGTCAACTTAATAATAGTTCTCTATGCAGCATAATAAGGATATTAAGTTACTGCTAGATGAATAGAGATTTTTGAATTACTTGTGATATTTATACAAGAAAAAAAGCTAAGTTAACGTTCCTTACATTTATATTCTTTAAAGTTCCTCTGATTAATAAGAAATAAAAAAAACTATTTTAACTGATTTTATTGGTACATTTTATATACACATCATGAGCACAACGGATACTGAGAATCTGTACCGGTACATGACACAACCTGATTCTTGTTTTGTTCCCATTCCCCTCCCCACACCACCCCCACCCCTATATACATAAGCTTTGTTTCCTTTTTTTAACCATCAAATTTTCTCTTTCTCTTCATTATTTACCCCTACATCCCTTTTCCCCTTGAATATTTTCCTACTATTTCACAATACCTATGAAGCATCCCTCTCCTGAAAGATTCCCATAAAACTGACAGGGACCTCTCCTCCAGCCTCTAGCCCTCAAGGTGCCAACTCTACACGGTTCTGACTGTCCTAGAATCGTCACACCCCTTGGCCGGCAGTCACCGGGAAGTGTGGAGACCTGGAGAGTGGCAGGGACTGCAGCATGGTGGTGAATGAGCCCTCAGATGACAGAAAGAATCTTGGACGGATTTAAGAGCAGGGACGTTTCTCCACGGGCGGGCAAACAAGGCCACGGGTTTACATGGAAGGACTCCTGTCCTTCTTTATTGGAGAATCCGCTTGAATCCCATAGATCAGCTTTCCTGCCACTTTCACCCATGATGAGTAGTTCTGTCACCTGAGAGGTAAATGAGGATGCCGGTGGAATATCGCTTCTCTCTCTCTCTCATATAGTATTATCTGGAAATATCTTTGATGAAAAAGTGATAGCTTCTCACAGATTTTTAATTTGGGCCTTTTTATACGGTGTCCTAGTTTCGTGCAGTGGCCCAGTTAGTTATTAGCACAAGAAGATGAGTAGGTAAATAAAAAGTAGCAATCCCCTTTTCACTTTTAATGTATTCTCTGTATAGACATAACTATGTCAGGTGCAGTATTCCAACTACATTAACATGAAGGTTTTGCCTTATAATGATCATCCCAGCATTCTTCTGCTGAATAGGTGACTATCATAAGCAATTCAAACAACACAGAGAGCAAGTAAGAAAAATGTTATACATCCCAAAGAATCTATATCTAAGTAAATGGCAGATTTGGTGAAGAAAGTTCCAGCTCTTACTGGATTCATAACAGATCCAAACCCAGTTATACAGATTCACTCATTCTAAGTCTGTGGAACATAAATCTGTAAGAGTGGAAGGAAGTATTTGACCTTCTTTCTGCAAAACTTCTAGAATACAGAGACTATGCTGAATACACTTTCATCAAATTCATGGCCTAATTAAAATAATAAAAGCTAGAAATGTGCACGTTAAATTTAAACTACTCTAACACACATACTGCATATGAAATTTTTTTCTTCTGTAACCCAAATTCTAAAAGATAGAAGTAACTTAAGTATTTTTTTCCAGCTCTTGATTCTGAAAAATTAAGAGAATGTAGGTACACCTTAGAAATATACTTTGCTACTTGGGTGTTCTATTTCTTTGCCTGATTTCTTGTTTCAAATTTCTATTATATTTTCATTGTTATTTAAAAGTATGCCTTTATGATGTTCTGTAAAGAAAAGAATACCCAAAAGTATGCAAAGCCTATGTTTAGAAAACGTGGTTCTTAGAGTTTTCATCTTTTCTAATTAAAAGGAAAAATGTTTCCTTGCTACAATAGACCGTTATTTAATAGCTCTTTCACCCAACTCCCTAAATAGATGTTATTATATTAAGAAACAGTTAAAAACAAGCAGCCTCAGGATTTGTGTGTTAACATGATCCTTAGACTCTGCACTTCAGTACTTGCAGGAAAATATTCAGCTTTTCCAATACGTGGCTGCTAGGAAGCCATTTCTGCTATGAGCACACACAGGGGTGGTAAGCTTCTCGCAAGGCCCTATTCCTCCTCTTTCTCAATCATTCTTGTGTAAGCCATTGTCTCCTTTCTAACCCTTCTCATGGCATTTTATTGGCTAACTGGGCTGGGCACGGATAGGCCTGCAGGTAAATGTGGCTTAAAAATCTTACATGTAACTTCCATGCAGATTTGACTGAATCTGATAGGAAACCTTATCTGATTTGCATGGGTCCACCATTTTTCTTCTTGATCAGAGTGTAGCCCTTCATATTTCTAGCATCAACTCCAAAGAATTGGGGCCTTTGTGCAGTGATTTGTTTTGTTTGTTAATTTTTGTTTTGTTTGTGAGAAGTAGTTTGACCTTAGTTTCATGGGTAAATGGGTAAGTACTGGGAGCCCTTTTCATGTCTCCTGTGCTGAGAAACGTGAAACAGAATTGAACTGTCCTTGAATCCTGTTGACACCACCGTTTCAGACCCTTGGTCGTGGAAACACAAATGCCTGCTCTGTCGGAAAGACTGAGCATGCCTGACCTGAGTTCATTTCTAGTTTTCTTTCGGGCTGATCCCTGTGGCATACGTTGGCCTAGAATGTGACAGAAAAACACATTGCTACAACTAGTCATGCCAATATCTGAGTATAATTTAAATCCAAACCATTTAAATTTTTTCAGAAGCAAATATGATTTATATTAACATTTAGGATAATGCAAAAAATCAGTTGAAAACTCTTTTGATGCCTTTTGAGTACTTATGAGAAATAAAGAATAAACAGATCATGTACAGCTTGATTCACAAACTCCGTTCATTCTGGGTTTCTGGAAAAGAGGATCACATACATGTCGATCAGGAAGGATGTCACAGTTGTGTTTATCACCCAATGTGGAGTTCACAAACTGAAGCAAAATTTTTCCAAACACTTCTGTTTGTGAACCACATTGTAAACACAAGTGTCATGAAGCCAGGTACCACTATAAATGAACAGGAAATGATCTACGGTGTAGGGGAGTAGTGAGTTGTAAGATTCTGACTGCCTGGGAACTGTCTGTGGACTTGAATTCTTTGGTCTAGTCGAGGAAGGAATGGGAAACTACCACTGGCATTAGCACCCCTCAGGCACTCCCACCCTTCCAGTGACTGAGGGCATCACAATACTGTGGTACTGAAACAGAAGAAGAGGCAGAAGTGCTACGTTTGCACACCTAACCACTGCTGACTAGGAGTCCAGAACTAAAATGCTGAAATTGAAATGAGTGTACACATTATACATCCAATGTTATCAGAAAGATTGAAGGGCTAGGCACGGTGGCTCACGCCTGTAATCCCAGCACTCGGGAGGCAGAGACAGGAGGATTGCTGAGTTCCAGGCTTGCCTGGGCTACATAGTGAGCTCAGAGCCAGCCTGAACCACAAAGCGAGACCCTGTCTCAAAAAAAAAAAAAAAAAGACTGAAGGGAGCTCTACTGCGAGCAGAAGTACAGTGTGTGCTCAGCTCAATATTAGAAGCATGCATTATAGTTGCAGATATAAAAGGAAACAAAAGTATATGCCTTTATATCAATGTTCTCCTAATTTTATGTCTTCTGGTTATTTACAACATGGCTACACACTATCAGGAATTAAACACATGAGTATATTCTTCAGGGATAATTTGCATGTGTGTATCAATAAACATGTAATGAATGTTATGTTTCAGTGGTCTTGTTTTTAGCGAATACACTAAGCAATTTCTCAATATGAGAATGGCTAACGACATTAAATCTTACGCCTTTAATGCAACATATCAAGATGCATGAAATTAAGAAACATTTGTAGAAAAATACTGCAGAAAAATACAAATAATTAAAAAACATGAACCACCGAGTCTACCAGTGCTGTGAAACACCCTGCTGTGAACAGGAAATCCCCTCCTAATAAATAATTTTCTCACCCAAATATTAATATCAGTGAGACTGAGAACCCTTTTCTAAGGGAAAGCAGAAGCATAGTTAATGCAAGTCTTAGAAACACTGTAAAGGAAGGACAAGCTTAATTATTATGTCTTTCACATTTTCCTTTGTGCTGGTATCACCTTTATGTAACACGTCATTTTGCCAGTTTTCCCTCACTGACAGGTATTGTTATGTTTTGCTAATTTACTGTTAAACTTATTGCTCCGTACTCCTAAATTGATATTGTCAGACTTTACAAAACTGTGTCAACTTGACAGACTTAAAATGCATTTCACTGGATTAAATTAACATTTAATATGAGAAATCTAATGAGACCGAATATCTTTTCATATTTTAGAATCCAATTTTAGTATATGTGCTGCCGAAGCGAGCACAATATTCTTACCCTTTCTCTTTGAAATGTGTAATGTGCTTAACACATCCACTGAGGTTAGGATTCACCGTTTATCATTCCCAGTACTTCCTGCTTTCTGGTAAACCCAGGAAGTCAGTTTTGTAGCGTCTTGTTTCTTTGTTGTACATTCCCAGAGCTGCTAATGCCACTTCTGCCTCTTTCCATTTCACTTCCTCAGTCTTACTTCCAAAGCATAAGGCTCTTTAGAGGAAAATAGAACCTAAGTTAAAAGCATGTGGGAGATTATTTGCTATTACGTCCAAGTAAAAGCTGCTGATCATCTGAAAACTTATCTAGAAATAGCAGCATTATATGGGTGCAAGCTCCTGTTACCAATATCTGTACCAATACTATAAATATATGATATAATGAACTTGCTCAGTAACCCCTTGGAAACCAACTAGCTCAAACTACTCCTAAACACCATGAGTATTGTTCATACATACTCACAATATTTTAATCTGTTGATATACATATTTTTAAAAATCTTGTTTGCTCATTTTTATAAGATTTACTCCCTGGTATAATGAATGCAAATTGCATTTTTGCTTATTTATATGACATCTGTAAGTATCAGCCAGGTATGGCACTATTATGTCAGTATTTGGATATGCAAGTTGGAACCCAGCCTGGGCAACTTAGAGACTCACTAAGAACCTATCTCAATAATAATAATAATAATTAATAATAATAATAATAATAAATACAAGGTAGAAAAAGAATTGTAACTACCGTAAAGATCCTGGGTTCCACCTGGTACAAGGGGGAAAGAACTATTTCTGAAAATAGATAAAAATGTAGAAAAGTTTTCATGTATGAGATATAGCTCAAAAACTTACTTTATTGCATGATCCATGCACAGGCTACAGGTGAATTTGTTGGTCCAGTGGGACAGGTTTGGACAGTGCTTAGAGAAAAGAGAAGATGTGGAAAAGGCCAGGAACGTGCTGTATGATGGGAGTATTCAAGGAGCGTCTGATCTGTGAGGCCATGTTAAGGCTCCGCTGTCCATCCATGATACTTCACCCAGCGCTTCTCGCTTTCTTCAGCATGGCCTGAAGCTCAAAACTATAAATATCTCCAGTTAAATGTGCAAACAAGAATTCATTTGCCCATGGTAGTCTTGTCCCAGCAGGAAAGGGCCAGGAATTTCACTCCTTGAGGAAACAGTCCTGGTATTTAATCTCCAGTACAAAAAAATCTAGTTAAATCTAAATTTCCTGAAAATTATTCAAGCAAAACCCAAGTATATAACTGCAACAAAAGCATGTGGATATTTTTCACTCAACAACTCATAGTACACATATCCTGTGTAAATAGTATGATGTCTGAACTAGGGAGAAGTAACTTCTGCTATTCTCCAATGACATGAAGAAAATCAATATTATTCAGTATTGTTAGAGAGCTTCATGCTGACTTAACAAATAAACTCCAACACCTTAATGGCACAACCTAAGAAAATATGATGTCTTGTTCTCCAGACGTCTTACTAACAGGTATCTTTCCTCAATCGCATGCTGAAAATTTGCCTACTCTTGAATTTTCTCATTTCTCAATCCCTCAGTCACTGTGCATCTATTTATCAGACAGGGGGAAGGACATGACGAGGAGACAGAGACAGACCCCTTGAAAGCTGAGAGCAGAAAGAGTCACAGAACGTGTGACACCTTATTTCTTCCATATCCTGATTTTCTTGAGTCCCCAGTGTCTCAGCATTCATAGTATCTCTAGTCCTCAACTCTGTTTACTTTAGCACATGGTGTGATTCATTTATCTAGTCTGTCCACAAACAGTTTCAGCACCATCAAAACCTTCGCAGTCAATACTCTCAGAAAACAGATCTCAATTCGTACATCAGGAACTTATTCTCCTACTGTGTCACCATCAAATCTAACCGTCCAAACACTTGAAGGTTTTGATATATACATTTTGATAAAGATGAAAGAAAGGTCAGAGATTGGACACTGCTCCATTTTATAAGCAATGGAGACTAAATGTAAAACTAGTTAACTCAACTCTGTTTTGTCTGCAGAACAATTGTTCCAGGCTCCAAAATATGTCAACAATGGACCGTTGATGGTCTGTGTTTCTCGGTTCTCACCCACCACTGACAGAGCTGCCTCAGAGCATGAGAAAGTCAGATGTCCGCACCGGCGATGCTGCTCTGAATCTACCTCCCTGAGGTTGTTAATTAGACAAGAGACACACACGGTTTCTTTGTGGAAGTTTTATCTGAAATCCCTTCAAAGGTGGTCATTAAAAGCTGGAGAGAGAAAGAGTAACTCTTTAAGAAGTAACCTATCTGTCTCTGTGGATTTGCAGCCCTGAAAGCTATTCTGGGAAATCTTGGTCGCTTCAATGACATTTTTAAAGTCAACTTTCAAGAGACAAATTTGGTGCTATGTATTTTTGAAGTACATAGAAATCTAAGTGCTATTTTTTTTTTTAATACCAGAATGTATCTTACGGAACCTCATGGAATTAGAAACACTTTGATAGTGCCATCTAGTGAATGTAATTCGGTGTTCTAATTTCAAATAATCTGTTTAATTAAAGACAAAATAAAAGAGAAAGTAACACTTCATAATATGGTGAAGTGACCCCCTTATGGTGCCAAAAGTGTATTCCAGTTCAGCCTGTCCTTCTCTGTTGTATTTCTTTTTAAAGTCAAACAATGCTTTAAGGAATAACTGATAGGAAAAGGTAGGTTGCATTTACTTTGTGCAAAATTCTGGTAATAACTTCATTGCATTCCTGAGAGAACTGTCTGAGATAAATAGCTCTGTCATACACATCTGCTGGCCTTCCTTAATAACCTCCGACGTGCAATCACTCAGAACACGAGGGAAAAGCAGAGTAGGTTACAAAAGTAGGCTTGTCGATCCTGAGGGTGAAGCCTCATCTGACTCTCTGGCAGGTTCAGCTGCAAAGTCGCCGTCTGCCTCTCCCCAGTAACAAGATGGTAGAACTTTAGAACAAAGGATGTCAGTGGTGACCTGATTATAAGAAGCAAATGACCGCGCAGACATCAAGAATGATAGAAGGATTACATATGCTTAGTCTCATGCAGAGTGAACAAAACACTGTATCTAATTGTTACGTTAAATTTCTGTAATGTTTGGGCTAAAGGAAGTCATTTTAATCCAGTAAGATTGTAACATTCCCATTAGAGTCAGTGACCACCTATAAAAATAAATACTGCAATAAATCTAAGCTGCATTTTTATACTCTCTTCATGCTGACACGACCCATGGAATGTGCATACACACTTTGTGCTTTTTTTGCTCTAATAGCCCCTGCACCATCAACAAGTACTTCTTAGACTTTGGCCTTATATTTAGCGTCCGCTAACTGATAAACCAAGATTTCTAGATACCAATTCCAAATGTTCTGTTCTGTCATGGCCCTCTTCCTTTAGCCTATTTCTCTGCACCAATAAGCTGTGCTTGAGTTAGCCTAAGAGAACTGCTTGATCTGGACCTACAGTTCTGTTGAGGATCAGAACTACGAAAAGGTCTGAAGTTATCACCAAGCGAAAAATATAAGGTTCATTTTGCCCAGTCGCTATGGGGTGGACTACGCAAGGCCGTTCCTCTGAGTTCTGCGCACTGCGTCACATTTCGTCTTGCTAGGCAGCATCTACTCCTTAAGGTGCATCACAACTTTCAAAGCCTTGTGCGAAATGTGGCCCGATGCATCTTTCTTTCTTTTTTTTTTCCCCCGGTACTGGGGATCGAACTCCGGCTCTTGTGCGTCCAAGGTTGGCGTGGACGGCACCACTTGAGCTAAATCCCCAGCCCCTGATGCGTCTTTAGTAAGTGTTCTGGCGTCTTCTTCATGGCTACTGCTGGCAGAAAAACAGCAGCAGCAGATGCATGGAGTTCGCCTTTCAGCACATTTATTGAGTGACGCACGGTGACAGGGGCCTGTGACGCCTCATTGCTTCATCCGCGATCCCAACTTGAGACCTGCAGCACCCGGGGCCGCCGGCGACGGGCTGCTGAACGTCTGAAATTGAGAAAATCATCTTGGAATGACTAGGATAGCCTAACTCACGCGTGAAACTATTTATTATTACAGCTTTGTCCTCACACGCATTTGCCCTTGAAGATGTGTTATTTTTCTTTGTTGTGGAACTTTAGGTTTTTGACTTTGAAGCACTCTTCAGGCAGTTAATCAAAAGCTGTTACTTCTGTTACTCTGAACTACTCTTTCTCCCACAGATGGCATTATAATACAAATAAAGGAAATAGAGAAATTAATTACTTACCCCAAGGCACCAGCTGTTTTCATTTTTTACTTTTACTGGTCTCCTCCTTTTCCAAACTATATTAAATACAGAGATAAATGTATTCATAGTATAATTACAAAAGTACATTCTGTGTCTTTCAAATGTGTTATCATTTATTTTTGCCCTGTGCTCATTTCTGGTCATTTATCTGTTTGCTGTCACGCGTAGGGCGGTTTTTCTAACAAAGTAGAATCTGCCATGAACACGTAAACCTGGAAAAATGCAGCCTTACTGTTCAGATGTTCACTGTGAGGTGCGAAACTGGTAGCTTATTCACACATGTAACTACAGATACATACAAAATGTCAAACTTCTTACCATATACCCTGATCGTGACCTGAGTAACTCCACTAAAATTTCCAAAAGAATGTCCACCAATTCCTCAGAGGTGGTGGTCATGGATGAAAAGTAGAAGAAAACTCCTTCTTCCTGTACTTTACCACTATTCCATAGTTAGCTGTTGTTTGATTTCGTCTGCTAAGTGGCTAGTGGACAGTCCACAAGTTTTACCTTCATTATTAATTCATAAATAATAATTGTTCTGTATTCTGGATAACTCATCAAATGCCTCAACTAAAATTTTATATCACCACTTTGTCTTTTCTCCTTTTTTTGGAGCTTTCTGTCTTTTCTGGACTGCATATAGCTTTGAGAAGTAATATGTATGGGCAAACTATTGCTTTCTTAAATGTCAATTGATGACATTTTATTCAGTCAAATTTTAATGGCTGACATTAGGCCATCTGAGTAAATGCTAGAAATTAATATTACAAATTCTCCATAATTTTGCACAGATGTTTTGCATCTTTTATAATTTGAGCACACATTTATAAGAGGGGAATATACTACAGATTTATATATTTGGTTGATTATTAACACTGATTGCTTGCTCATTTGTTTTTTTCTAGGAAAATTGTGCTTATGTGCCCTAGTTAAAAAGAAAATGCCATAAAGATTTCTGGCCTTTAGTATTTAGTATTAACAGTATTTGTATTTTCCTTCTTTGATCACTGATGTGGAAAATATTTTCTTTGTTTAGTTTCTAATTGCATTTCTACATTCTGTTGCCATTCATTGACTGTGAAAGTCTTTTGTCTTTTTTTTTTTTGTAAGTAATTCAAAGATGAGATCAAGGGCTTTGTGTACTCCTAAAAATTAAATCTAAATAAAATCACATGTACAGACAGTAAGTCAAGTAGGAAGCTATAGCAATTTGAAAAAAAGAAATCAGTAACAATATATGAGAAACTAAGGATCAATTGCCAGTGTTACTGAATCAAGCTTTTGTGTAAATTTGAATTCATTGGATTCCCCAATGGCCAATTTTCATGTTGTCTGACTGTCACTTGCCATTAATCTGAGCATAAATAGAAACAGGAATGAATTGTTCATGATAATGCCTTACAAGAATGGTTTTAAATTTTATTTCTCATTTTCAAAAATCCAGTGTTACATAGATTTGTCCTAAATCACAGATCAGTGGATTGTTATCATTGGTGTGTCTGCGTCTCTGACTCTGTTAGTTTCTCCCCAAATACTACTTTTCCAGTTTCCTTGAAAACAATAATAAACTCGAGTATCTATAAAACTTGGACATGAACGTTTTCCTTAGGGGGAGGAACAGGAACCAAGTAATGTTTCGAGTTGGAAACATGAGCTCTCTTCGCTTTCGTCTGGCATCCTTCCTGCTGCAGGAAGTGTCTGTTGCGTAGTAAGAAGTGAGCTGGTTGGACCAGAGCTGTCTGGTGCTCCAGGCTGGGGCGGGGCGTCCTGGCCCTGTGTCAGCACCACCTCATTTAATGAATGAACATCTGCTTCTCTTTTATCTTTACTTGAGCTAATGACTTTGTTGTCTTGGTTTCCTACTTAGGTCTAGTAGTAAATGAATATTCTTTCTATTCCTTTCCCAACATATTACACTGATAAAAATTCAGAGAATGTTTGTTTAAAATGAAAGAAGAAAACAGACAGTGCCAAAAAAAAAAAAAAAAGTTGAGGTTCCTGGAAATCAAAAGACGAAATGACATGTGCAGACCTTGGGCCATTCACAGTTTGCGCCTGATAAGCTTCTCACTGTATCACTAGATTCAAAGTACCGAAAAATAGCATTTGTCATAAATTAGGAGAGAACACAATCTTTCCCCAGATAAGACGTTAACAGCAAAGGCCCCATTAAGTAGGTTTGGTTGTTGCTACTCGTGGGAGCTGCAGACCTGCCAGCCTGGAGCTATATTTAAGTTGATGATTGACAAGTTCTAATGCTCTGTTTATGCTGTGCTTATGCAGGTCCAGTGGGAAAAGTGTTAATAATACAAAGCTTCTCCAAGGAAACCGTCTCAGTGTGCGAGGACTGATGTACTGTTGGTTGTAGTAACATAGATTATATTTTCACCTTCTTTAAACCAGATTCATTGTCGCTCTCTTCACACCACAAGGAATAGCCCTTTTATCAGTTTTCCCTGCTTTTGGAATATGGCTTAACCTTTGTATCCGCTCTTCTCTAATGAACCCAGAGATGTGTCACTCGCTAATTTACATATGGGTCATTGCTCTGGCGGTCTAAAAGAGTTCGTGATGTAGCAGGGAGCTTGTTTACTACAAAATTTAGTAAGAAGTTATTTAAAATTTACTACAAATGTCCATTTTAATCAAGTATTTCAACTGAACTAGTCATTTCTTAAAATATTATTATGTATCTGAAAAATGAAATTTTACAATGATTTCAATAATTGTGGAAGTCTAACCATGTGTGTTTTTAATGCAACTTAATTTAATGGTTCATTATTATACACATCACAATTACATTTCACATTAAGAATTTGTACCAGTATATGACATAATTCAGTTCTCATTTTTCCCCTTTCCCTGCTCAACCTACAACCCCTGCCCCTATACACACAAGCTTTGTTTCCTTTTTTTTAACCACAAGTGTTTTTCTTTCCCCTCATTACTGACCCCTAAACCCCTTATCCTTTTGAATATTTACTATTTCACAGGATCAGTCATGCATTCTAGAACACATTTACACCTTCAGTTTCTCATACTAGAAAAAAGATACGATCTTTACACATCTCTGACCTATTTATTTCACTTCTGAGTATGTCCTTAAGGTACATCCATTTGAGTATAAATGACTCAATGTCATTATTCTTTATTGCATAGTAATACTCCATTTTATAAACTAGAGCATGTAACTCTGTATTTATATGAGTTTCCTCAGTTTCCAGTCTGACTGGCCTTCATTCTTACAAATATTTATAGTCTTTCTAATTCATTTAGAATTCTTGTATCTCCTAATAGTTTATAACTCAGAATATCCAGCCTTGTTATGTCATTGATGACCAGAGTTGTCTATATCCAACTATTTATTGGATAATATCTTCCAGATATAATAATATACATCAAACTATAAAATTGAAGTCTCTGTTCTAGTCGTGGACATCACTAGGCAGGAAAAAATTGAGTCTGAACTTTTGATTCACAGCAGTGAATATCCTCTTTGTATTTATTATACAAAATTGTGATTTTCACTTATCTACTTATTCAATAAGTATTTATTGCTAGCTAACTAGACAAATTCCACTCGAGACACCAGAAAAATAGCAACAATGGGGTCCTTTTTAGATGAGGTAAAAAAAAACTTAGCTCAGTAGTATCTGGCTTTAGAACAGTGTAAAGTATGTGTAATCAATAATTCTTTTTGCTGTCATTTAAAATTCCATAGTATGATGTGCGTACTCTGAGATGGATCTGATCAGACCGAGTTGCTTAGTTAGACTGGAAAAAGAAGCAATCCTTAAAAGCTCCTTACAGTTAGGGAGCAATCAGTGGGCTGCCATAGTGAAAATGAGACGGGAGAGGAGGGAAGCCGGGATAGCAAGGACGTTCAAGTGTAATGGAGATCTTGCCCTGTGGAAGGAAGCCGTGTGGAAGACACCAAGAGGATCTGAATGGCGCGGACTCGGCACTGGTAATAGAAACTGGCAGAATCAGCCAGGCTGCTTCTCACCTGGAGGCTGCTCCTGTCTTCACAATTGAAGTGGAATGTGAGGAGGAAGCAGCCCACATCCGAATTCACATACTTCGCCATCGAGTCCAACACACAGTTGGAGCAGAAACGGACAGGGTCAAATGTACCTTCAGCTTTGGTCCTATAAACTGGTTTTTTTTCCTGTCTTTATATACAATAGAACAGAAAAATCTCAGTATAATCTGATGTCTTTAGGTGAACACAGTCATGTGGTTAGAAGTCCAGAGTGAGGCGTTTACAATACTGAATGTCTCTGTATCTGTCACAGGCACACAAAAAGGATTTTTTTTTCATTTGTGTACATAAACTAGAGATAATTGTTATTACCCAGAGGCAGGATCTGCTTCAATTAGCGATTGATATTTTTAGAATAGTGGAATAAATGATAGAACTTTGGACATAAAGAGCTTGTCGAGCCTCTTTTCTTTGATGAAATTACTGCCAAGAAAACTAAGTCTCAAAACTCAGTTGTCAGTATTGCTGGCAAATCACTTTGAAAGTATAGAAGCCTCAGGGGACTGGGGATTTAGCTCCAGTGGACTGCCAAAGTACAAGGGCCTGAGTTCGATCCCCAGTACTGAAAAAAAAAAAGGTATAGAAGCCTTAATCTCTCTGTTGAAACTTCTGCTTGAGGAAAGAGGAGTGGCCTGGTCACCCCTGATAGTTTACTAAATTTCCAACAACTTTCCTGGTGTATAGCACCTCTGATGTGCAATGTCTGTGTACCTGGTGTTAATGTTACATTTATTTCCCTGTAAACACCGGGAGAGCTGCTTCAGTCTAGGCTTCTTTCAGCTTATCCATCAATGCTTTATTGAGTATCCCCTATGCGCTAGACACCAATCTGTCAGGGCAAAACTAATAACACTAGACATTTCCCTCCAGAAGCTTGAAATCCACGTATAGAATGAGAATGATTATAAGTGGAACGCAGATTTCTCCGGAGCTTATCTGGATTGGAACACTCAGTACGTGACACCTGACACTGTAGTCTACCCCAATCTGTTCTTTTACATCTATCATAAAATGTAACATAATCAACAGGAATGCATGTATCACATTTCTGGAGGATAGGGAGTCCAGATTCAGTGTGTCGTTTCCAGAGGGCCACCTTCTCCTGGGATCCTTGAGTGGCGGAGCAGAGGGATGAGAAAACAAGTTCTCATGCATTTTCCCATAAGGACACTGATCTGATTCAGAAAGTCTGCAGCGTCATGATGGGACTACATGCACACACACACACACACACACACATATATCTGCACACATGTGTATGTATGTAAACTAATTATACATACTCTATAGTAAATATAGTAAAACATCTATGTACATATTCATTTCATGGAATCTGAAAACTATTTTTGTCTCTGGGTTTTAGGTTGTTTCTAATCAAAATCCATCATGTATTAACATATAATTCACATAATTAATGCACATCCACCCTTCCTTGGTGCATCTGTGACCCACACAGTTTTTATAAATAGACATCCAGCTGTTGTGGAATTTGAAGCACCTTGAAAACCTTTCCTCTTACTTCAATGACAATTAAAATCATGCAATCAAAGGATAATTTAAAGAGGTGCACATGTTGTAGAAAGTAATGCATCATGAAAGCTAAATAAAAAGATGTTCAGATGTATCATCATTTTAGTTAGTTTTACTTCTGAGGCCAGCTCAAAAGTTCCCCAGATCCAGCTTCCATGCAAAGCCAGAATCTGACAATGCTAGGCATCATAGCCCATGCCTATAATCCCAGCACTTGGGAGGCAGAGGCAGGAAGATTGCTGTGAGTTCAAGGCTTGCCTGGGCTACATAGTGAGCTCAGGGCCAGCCTGAACTACAAAGTGAAACCCTGTCTAACACACACACACACACACACACACACATATGCACTCACATGCAGCCAGAATCTGTTCAACAATATGGCTGGTATGTGTTCTGCAGCCTCTGTTTGAAATTTCTCCTGGGGGAGACTTTACTTTCCAAGAAACTTGAAAAGGCTATAACTATATTATTAGCATATTATTTTTAGAAAAAGCTGGAATTTCTCATTTAGCCAGGTTTCCCTACAGATGCCTTGTTCTTGTTTTCTAAATTCCTTTAACTAAATTCTTTTAACATGAGCACTGGAGAAACTTGAGGACAGCTATCATTTTCCTTACCCATCTTATCACCGATCTACAAAGCCTCTATTTGAAAACATATTTCATTTTCTCATTGTTTTCATTTCTTGCAACCAAATGTTCATCAACTGGTCAAGATAAGTTGAAAAATGCATTGCCCAGAAGTTGAAAATAATAACTCAGAGGTGGTCTACTATGTACAGGAAATAGGCAAAATAAAAAAAATCAGATTAAAAAGAAATGCGTTAAATTTATTTGTATGAGACCTTTGTCATAACAGACACCACACTTGACACCTACAGTTTAATGGAGCAGAAGTTTAACTTGCTCATACTTTCAGTCCGTACTTGGGTGGCTCTAAGACAGAGAAAACATGGAGGAAGCATTTGGTGGAGCAAAGCTGCTTAGTTCATAGTAACAAGGCTTCTGAGCAGAGAACAGTGCCAGAGCAGAAAGAAAGAGGAGCAGATACAGACAGCGAGGCCAAGCCTTTCTGACCCTCTGAAACATAACTAGAAGGAGACCTCACAAATTCCCAGAGTGGATCCCACAGTCAAGTCAAAACCCTATCCTAATAACCACATCTCACTTTTTTTTCTAACTGCTCAAATGCAAACGTAGACCATTCTTTACCTCTCAATAGATAATAAGTTCATTATTCTAACACAAAATAGCGTGCAACTAGAAATAGTGTAATATTTCCCATAAAACTTCAAAAGTTGCAGCATTTTTCAAAGTCAAGGAGAAAGACTTCTGCGAGACACAAGGCAAACACTTAGCTGTGAACCTCTTTTGAAATCAAAATCAATCTATGTAATCACAGTGCACAGTGACAAAGAGGAAATAGTCCCATCTTAAAGGGAAGAGTAGGAAGGTGGAAAAAAAAAAAGGGACCCAAGCAAGTTTAAGAGCCAGTAGAGAAACATTACATCTGACAGCTCCGTGTTCAGTGTCTGGTGTTAAAATACGAGTTCCAAGGAGACATGAGTGTCTCCACCTCTGCAGACTTGTCAGTCGCAAGCCACCAGTCTTCTTCTGTGTGTGGATTTCACGTTGGGGCCACAGATATATTTGATTTTCCACATTCTTTATACCTTCTGTTTCCTAGAGTCTCCCTCAAACTCTCAGCTTTCTTCTTCTAGTTTCATGAATTGTTCACTCACGGCTGGTTGCTTGGGCTTCACACGTTGTCCCCTGAGTGCGAGTGGAAGCTTCTTACCAACCTACCGCTCTTCTATTCTTCGTTCTGGTGAATCCAGCCTCACATAAAGAACTTCAAGGCCTGTAGTCAGCAGAAACTGGAGTCAGGTCCCCTTGGACCATCGCTGCAGCAGCCTTTGAGTTCTGAATGGTTGAGTGCAGTAAAAATAATGTCAAAGATCCAGTTTCCTAGGAGGCTCCTCTCTATGGAAGATTCCAGAGACCCTGGAAAGAAATGTTAAAGTTTGGCACCCTTGATCCTCCCTTGTGTGGGTCTTGCTAATTTTTGAGGTGCCTTCAAGGCATCTTTCATCTTGTCCTTATACAAAGTCTTTGTTTCCTTTGCAGTGGCACTAATCTCTTTAGCAGCTATACCACTTTTGTATCCAAATTTATATGTGGTTCCTTCTGAATTAAAATAGAACTTTTTAAAATTTTCCTGCTCTTTGTCTTTTTTTCCCCAGTTCTCACTGTAAATACACTAAAAGCAGCTATCAGTACCCATGTCACAGCCCGAACATTAGGCTGTCTAAACATTTTCTTTACCAAATAATTTAATTCACTGTCCATAATATTAGTCTTGTGCAATGCCTCAGGACATGAGCAATATATAAACATTTTTGTTTTTGTCAGAGTGAAACACACATAACCTATAGTCTATCTGCCAATGGAGTCTTTATTTTCCCTGGAAAGCACGTGGGCCTGGCATTATTGTCTACATTTTCCATTAGCTTTCTGGTCATTGAGCTCTGCCCAGAATCACTTACCAGGCTATGCTTCTAGCCTTTCAGACTTTCTCTTTCCCCACACATTTAGGTCTTTCCAATTTCATCTCACAAACCATTCCATAACACACGGTCAGAGACCATCATAGCAACAGCTTCTCTTTTATACATTTCAATTTTAGTGAGTTTCTCCCATGGCTGAGATACAATACCCAACATCTACAACTGGAAGGAGGAGAGATTTGATATATTCATGATTTCAATTAATAATGGCCTGGTTCTAAACCAGAGATGTCATGGGGGAAGGATGTAGAAGAGCAGAGATGTTCAAGGTGGCCTGAAAGTGGAGTAGGGGAAGAGTGCCACAGAGAAACAAGAGGGGCCCGGCCTAGATTCAAGATTGTACCTGTATGATCACCCATAGAGAACCAGAAGTGTCCTCCAAAATTTCAGGGTGGACCCTAAAGCCAATCAAGTTTAAACTCTTCCCTATCTACCCCATTATTCGAACTTCCTTCTGTCACATTTAACAACCATTTAACATTCTGCTAAACATATTTACAGTGCATGCTTTCTTCTTTTCTTTTATGAATATTATTTTTAATTGGAAAATATTACTTGTGTGCATTAGTTGGGTACAGTGTGGTGTTTAACATGTGTTTTTAGTGGAATTATGAAATTAAGCTAAGGATTATATCTATTAACTCGCATTATTCACAATAGCTAAAACAGAACAAAAGTGCATACATGTATGATTCATAAAAGAAAATATGGTACACAGGACACTATTCTGCCTTTAAAGTAAACATATCTATTCATATTTTAAATTTTTGACTGTACCAAAAATGGAATTATGGACATAGATATTTGTTACTTATTCTATTCATTTAGCAGTAAATATATCTAACAATTTGCCACTGTTCAGTGACTGTAAGTAAGCCATCTTATTGTTCACATTTGTTCTTTTCAACTTTTTAAATTTCTATAATTTTGTGGCTAACATCTTTGTACTTCTTTCTTTATGGTGAAGCTGTATCATTGGATTTCCTGTGTGAGTAGTCTCAGAGCATTAAAGCTTTTCATAATGAAGATAATTTCAAAATTATCCTCATCAAAGTAAATTTCCTTAATAAACATTTCCTTTTCCTTTTATGGCTACACTACTTTCATAAGCCAGGGTTAGAAGATTCTTTGGACTGTTATGAAATGTGCGATCATCTCGTATTTTCCTTTTTTGTTTCATAAAGTTATAAGGCTCCTTCGATTTTGATCCCTAAAGGCACAATGCTAGTACCTATTTTGCTGCATTTATATAATCTAATTTCTAGTACTCCTCCAGTAACTGTATGCTCTGGGAAGATGCTCTTCTTGGCTCATACGGGTACAGTGGCATAAATCATCACGGAGCATGGATTAGTCTGTCTTTTCATTGTATAATAAAATACCTGAGGCTGGACATGTGTTGAGAAAGAGATTGAGGTGCTCACAGTTTGGAGGCTGATGGTCTAAGCAGCATGGACTTGGCTATTGCTGGGACCCACTGGGCTTGTTACATTGTAGTAGGTGACATTGCTGCAGTAGTGTGAGAGGGACAGACCACAGAGGAGGAGAACAAACAGAGACGGGGAAGTAACCAGTCTTGCTATTATAAAACAATTCTATAAGAAACTAACTGGGGTTCCACAGTAACAGCTTTGATCCCTTCCCAGGGCATCACCCAACGGCCTGACTGCCTAACACTGGGCTCTACCTCTTACCACCCGAACACCCACATACTGACACATGAACCTTTGGGGCCAGACTCCTTCCTAGGTCCCAGTGATTAATAGTTAATCAGCACTTGTGTTTATTTACCTGTGCTCAAATGGCAGCTAAAATAAGGAATTAAAGAGCAGTTAATTTCCTTGTTCTTAGTCTTTGCAAGCAGCTCTGTAAATATGCCATATTTTCAATTAGCATTCATTTGCATTTGCTTTTTCCTCATGCCAAATTCTGTTAATAAATGGAATAGCTAAGTAGTATCTTGGCAACATTCGGCAAAGTTATACTTGCCCCTTTCCTTTTTGTGCCCGTTCCTGTTTGCTTTAAGTCCCCTCATTGGAAATATGTCTTTGTGCTTCTACTTCTTTGCCTTCCTGTTAAACAATGTGTCTTGGTTACTTTTCTCACTGCTAAGACAAACTACCTGACACCCACAAGTTAAAGGAGAGATTTATTTCAACTTGCAGTCTGTACAGGTTTAAGTCCGTAGTCACCTGGCTCCAAGGTAGGGGGTCCTGGCAGAGGGGCGTCGCAGAGGAGAAAGAGCTCACGGCAGAGCAGGGCAGCCCAAAGGCAAGTGGAGACAATAGCAGCAGGCGGCCTGTTTTCTGCTTCTCCTTTTACATTCCACACAGGCTGAAAACCTATAGCTTGATGTCACCCACACCCAGGGTGGGGCTTCCATTACCCTTCTTTAATCCCAGCTCACACCCTAAATCCTTATTCACACCACACCACGATCCAGTCACCTTCCAAACTCCCCATTTGTGACTAGATGAAGCTTAAGGGAACATCTCAATACAAGATCTAACACTGTGTTCATTTGTGCCATTTGCTAGGAAGTAGGCTTCCATAGCCATGTTGTCTTTACCGAGGTATCAGTGTCTGAAGAACCACCGCCACTGATGTTTGGGATTATATGTCATTGTTCAGGGATGGACCGTGCGCTGGGATGGCAGGGGCACTTCTGTTCTCCATGCATGGCCAGTAACATTTACCCAGAATGGCTCTGACCACTGTCCACCAGAAAACATTTCCAGATATTGCCATATATCCATCCCATGAGGGAAGAATTGCCACCTGAGGACATCTTATCTACAAATTATCTGTTATAGCTTGAAAATATAGTTAAAATAGGTAGATAGAGAGACAGACAGACAGACAGACAGAGACAGAGACACAGACAGAGAGACAGAGACAGAGAGAGCTTTTCCTCACTCTTTGTTAAGCGCCATAATGTTACAGGGCTTAAATTATCAAAAGATTTAAAGAGAAGTAAAAATATTATAAGCATTTCAAGGCACCAGAAGCACTCATTGCATTTCACAAAATGTGTTAGTCATTAATATTTTATGATATATGTTTGTTAGAAATCTGTATGGGAGAAATCTTAAAATGTTAAGTAGCATAATATCCTATATTAAATGGCTTTATTATAATTGTAGACTTGAAATCATCTTTAAATATATGTATTATTCCTTAATTTGACAAGGGTCTTATATATGGATAGCTATAGGGTTTTTTTGTTGTTGTTGTTAAATACTGTAGTCGTAATGTGGGCACTGTATTTGCCTTGTATTTTAATAATATCGGTATTCCAAATTTCTTTGAACAGACTTCAAATATAATTCAGAAAGTAAAGTTGAGAGTATGTAACATTCTTCCAGAGACTTGGTACTAAATAATTTCTGAAAGTATTAACATATAAAAACTAAGATATAGCTCCTACTTCCTAAATAGAGACGTGTAATTGTTTGCTCCTTGCTATTACCTGTCTTCTATACCTGGTGGGTCACGGAAGGCACTTCTCTTGGGAGGCAGTCATGATATTGCAGGTTTACAGCTACTATTCTGTAGCTATATCGAAAGATATGCAGGAAACTGGAAAGCAATAGAGGATTTAAAAGGTAAAAGCTAATATTAAAAGTAAGAAATAATGAAGAAAGGAACAAAAGTAAGGAAGGGAGGGGAAAAAATCAGAAGAAAGAAAGGTGGAAAATAGGCCTAGCCTTGCAATGGCTTTACACATGTAGGTTCTGGAATCAGACTGGGTGGGTTGGAATTCACAGAATGCTTCTGACTGGCTTCCTGGCTTAATGAAAGCTATTTGGTCTCAATCCTTGCGTAGTAAACACAGTATAATCTACACCTAAAGAACGACAGTGACATGGTATTTAGCTTGGTGAATGCCTGTGGCAGAGTGGGCTCTAGCTGTTCTCGGGGCCAGTGTCCTATTCTTGACAAAGGTGCTGCTGGGCTGGGATCATGGGAGGAAGGTCAGAGTGCCAGAGACATTCATTTCTCCATTATGATATTCTACAAGTTTCAGTTCTTCCTGCCTAATAGCAGGAGAAAACAGAAGAGTGAAAAAATCGGTTTCTTTTTCCAGAGATACTTAGTATATGCTAAAAATAACTAATTATACATTAAGTCATTGTGATAAGAAATAGAACGCCTTAGACCATGAGGTGATTTTAACAAATGCACCAGGAAACAGGTATAAGTTAAATAATGTTTGGCTCAATTATAGCATATTATAAACAGTGTAAATGCACTTAAGAATTTTTAGAAACTCACTTTCTACTGTGAAGTGAAAGACAAATTGAGAGCCTAATGAAGACAATGGTAAGACTGAGAAAATGAAAGGTCTGTACATGTGTCTTATTTCAATATAATGGATTGTTTCCTCTTAACCAAAAGCCATTTAACAAAATTTGAGACATTCAAATATTAAGGCAAAATTATGAAAAATAGTGTTTCATAGCCCCCTTAATATCTTTCTCTTCATTCCCAATTTTATATACAGTGATCAATCAAATATGCATTTCTGTGTTATATGATTACAAACCAATTTTGCAAAGAGGCATCATCTCATGGGATTAAAAAATAGTCTTTGGATATAATGGGATCATAATTTACATTCATACTACAATATCCATTTTTTTACTTCTGAGGTTTTAAAAAAGGCTTTTAGTGATGTTAAAGTACAATGGTAAGTAAAGCTCTTGAGCTGTTTATTTCTTTCCATTCTGTTGATTGGCCACCGAGTTTAAAGGAAATCCTCTGTGACCTTTTGAGGTGATCTTTGTCTTTCCTTAGCAGATACTGATTCTCACTGTTCCAATGATGCCCATCATGCCCATACCTTAGACGTGAAGTGTCCCCTACATCTTTTCTGACCCACTCTTCAGGCCATGATTATAACTCTCAGCAACTGTTGTTGAACACGCATGCTGTTCATACATGTATGCTCAGCTTCATGTCTCTCTCAGGCCTGAGCAGTATTTCTCCTGTGCACAACTCATCCCTGGCCCCGATCATGTTACTGGGCTTGAAAACACTGGCTCTGTATCCCATCTTCCCCTAACACCGCACTTCCGGCAGACTTCTTGTTAGCATTAGTTCTTTCCATAGAATTAATTTGCATGAGTTCATTTTTTTTCTAAATATGCTTAAGAAAAATAATGTGCATCAATACACTAGAAAATTATTGAGGCTTTATTCACATGTGTTAAATTAAAAACATATGGAACAGAAGAAACATTTTTAAAAGATTGATTTAGCTGCAGTGGCAAGTAAATAACTCCATTGCTCCAAAACCTTTTACATCTCAAAGATGATAGCTTTTATTTCCTAGATATTTGAAGTCCCAGGTCCTTGATATTCTGAGCTATCAATAACATTATCTTTCTGTATCTGTGTACAGGAATGTTTGCTTTCCCACAGTTGCTGCTTCTCTCCCCACTTCCTCTGTCGGATAGATCCATTCCTGCCCTGGTCGAAGACCTCCAGTGCAAAGTTATTTTTCATACATTACACGTGTCCATCTGGCCCTGAATCTTCCCTGCATGGCCATCCTGCTTATTTTCCAGCGCCTTCTGCTGGAGAAAAAGCTTCCAGTGGTGAGAAGCACCCCTGCGTCTGTCTGCACTTGCCTCCTGGTGTCATAAGAGTCCGCTGACCCTTTCCAAGAGCCGATTTCTTCAGGGTAGAAGCAGTCATGACACAACTTTTATTTCTTTCAGGGATATATATTTCCTTATCGGTAGAGTGTGCATTTGTCCAGGGAAACCTGTGATAAAATTACGGACGGAGTAAGGGCCTCCTGTGGAACTATTCAGTTTCTAATGTTCTGTGATAAAAAGGAATGTGATTCTATTAAATGGAACAATTTTACATTCCCGTCCTGTCAGAGTCTATTCATTCACACCTCAATTTACATGGGTAGTGTCCTATATTAAACTCAGTTTAATTGCCACAAAATTTTTATGTATTAGATTTATACGTATCTTCTCTGTCGTGTGCAAAGCAAAAGTGAGTTATCATAGGCAAAGTGCATCAAAGGGAGAAAGGTCAGCCCGGAAGCAGAAAACAGTGGAAGGTGGGGACACGGGGGACGGGATCTGAACTTCAAACTCTTAACTGCTTGGCACCCCGTCACCAGCTTTGCCTTTTATTTGTATGGACCCACTGGGGTCCAAATGTTCCTGGAAGACCCGCGTGTTCGGGCCTAGTGCACTGCGGTTGGGAAGTGGTGAATTCTCCAGCAGGAAGGGTCTGCTGGGAGACGCTGACATTATTGGAGATGCGCTCTGGAAGGCAAAGCCGGGGCACCAGCTCCTTACGGGCCTGGACTGAAGAGGTCAGTGCTTTTTAGGCACCACATACTCTTTTGTCAGACATACTTTCTCACCGCATTACAACTGTGTCTAGCATGGTTGTTGTATTTATATGGTTGGGTTGAATTATCACTTTAATGTGTTTCATCTGAAATCCTTTATTTTAAACAAAAATTGTTCTAATATGAATGTGTTATATTCGTATGGTAGGTTTTTGTCTCTTTTTCCTTTCTGTCGTGTGTGTGTGTGTGTGTGTATGTGTGTGTGTGTGTGAGAGAGAGAGAGAGATTAAGGTTAAAGACTGAGCCTTCAGACTAATAGGCTGCATTCCTAGACCTATTTGTTTATGTAGTATTTAGTGATATATATATATATATATATATATATATATATATGTTTGTAGTTAGTTTTATTTTGAGAAACAATCTTGTTAAGTCTTAATTTGCCCAGATTGACTACAATTTGTAGCCCTGCTTTGGCCTCCTACAATGTCTTTTCTTAAGTGATGTAGTACATTAATAAAAGGTACCTAATGGCTATATAGAAAGGTACTAGATAAAATTACACTTATTGAGCAATATTCAGGTTGCCCAAGAATATATTTAAGAATGATGATAGAAGCAACTAGCATTTATAGTATTTCTTTTGTTGCAAACATGTTCAGAGTGCTTTACATATATTAACTACTTTAATACCTAAAATCTAGTATTATAAATACAGTTGTCTTATTAGCTACAAATGAAGCAAACATGCTTCATTGTCTTTGCTGGTGTTCCGGTGTCTTTGCTGATAAATCAGGGAGGTCAGAGTTTATTATACAGGGACTATGGAAAGTTTGACAACAAAGCATGCCAGAACTAGAATGAGCCCCGCAAAGTACGACTTCACAAAGTCACACTGGTAAGAGTCGCTTGACAATAACAACTCTACATGTCCGTTGAAGAGACTGGTTACGTTTATTTACCTGGGACCTCACATGTGCCCTCTAGAACTCCGTGTACACCTCAGTATGTAATTTTAAATCACAATATTAATAACTATACCACTTGGGCACAGGTTAATTTTGCTTAACTATTATACAAAATTTATAATTGACACAATCAATACTGTGATATATTTACATAATTGCAGAACTGCCAGTGCATGAGATATAAATATTGGATATATTTCTAGAAAATCTATTTTATGCCTCCTTCATTTCATATATCATAAAGGCACTGATGTTCTTGAAACTGATTATATTTTAATCTCTACACTGAGTTTTCAAAACTCAGAGGCAAACTGTGATCCTCACTTAATGAGTATAATAAGATAACTCGTACTATATACCTTATGTCATTGCTAAAGCATTATTTGTGTATATTAAATGTCACACTCTTTAGAGGGAGTTCAGTTATTTTAATAATTGTATATGCCACTATGAAAAACATGCCACAATCAAGATAAAAAACATTTTTATCTTCCTGTAGAGTTCTCGACTTTTCTGTAGCCTGTCCTGTTTCTCCACTTCCAGCTTGTGGCCACAGCAAACCTAATTTCTATCATGGAATTGTCTTTTCAGTAAAATCATAAAAATGGAATCCCTGCCAAGCTCATGCTCTGGGGGGATGAGGCAGGGTTAGGAGTTCAAACCCAGGCTGGACACGTTATCGAAAGTATGAATTTCCCTCAAAATTTAAAAAAATAATCATCTGGAGATGTAGTTCACTGTAAAAGCTCTGTAAAAGTCGTCACTCTTGGAAAAGAAAAGTCAGCTTGACAATGAATGCGTTTCCCACCCTCACTGCTACCAGCCAATCTGTCCGCGTCACTGTTCCCGGGCAGCGAGCTGGGGGTGGGGTAGGAAGCGGGAACACGGGTCTTGGACTTCGCACGAGCCCCAGACCACTCACGCACATGTTCAGTTTTAAAAAGGAGAAGTGAGTTTCCACCTGTAGCTGCCCATTTTAATTTTTCTTTAGTTGCTCATGTTGGACTATAACTGTCACAATGCTTGATTGGAACTAAGTTCCAGAAGGAATTATACTTGGTGACTTTCATTATTGCACTGGGACATCCTAGAGAATCACAACAAGCCCATCATTCTCTGACTCCCTAATTTTAAAAAAGAGCCAGGCGTGGTGGCTCACGCCTGTCATCCCAGCACTCGGGAGGCAGAGGCAGGAGGATTGCTGAGTTCCAGGCTTGCCTGGGCTACATAGTGAGCTCAGGGCCAGCCTGAACCACAAAACGAGACCCTGTCTCAAAAAAAAAAAAAAAAAAAAAAAAGCCTGCATTTAGATTTCTTCTTCAGTGCCTTGTGTAGTACCAAGTTAGTGACTTTTAAATGAGTACAAACATTTATTTTTGGGTCTAAAAAATTTAATAAATTATTTTCCTGAAATTCTGTCCAGTTACTTTGACTGTTAGCCCAAAATGAGTCCCTCCCTAAGAAGAAAACATAGAAACATCATTTTAAAAATCAGTTCCGTGTGAGGTAGTTGGCAGCCAGAAGGACTCTATATAATGTATTCATAAACACTCTGTCTTGACATTTGAAACTGGAAACAAGCTCCGCTCCTGGATCCGTTCACAAAATACGTGCCGCCAGTTCTCAAATGTGCAGGTTTCTCTACTTCGCATTTGTTTGCCTTGTGCTGATCGCTGTGTTCTCACAGAAGTACCTTTGTGACCGTCCGCCTCTCCCAGGTAAGCTGCGAGGCTGTGCTTGGCAAAGGGACCTCATTCTGAGTTCTTGCTCTTCCATGTACAGAATGGTTACACTATATTCAGTCTAGTTGTGTTTTCTGAGGAAGACTTTTTCCTTGGGTCAAATTTAAAACATCCTAAGTGAGGTAAAAAAATTTCCAAAAATTACCCATGCAAATTCATTCAGTGTTCCAACATAAAATATTATCCTAGAGTCTGTAAAGAGCAGACATCACTTTTAAAGAGGAAGGAGGTAGCAGAGGAGGGAGTGGATAATTGGAGGATGTATCCAGAAATAGCCAGAGATTTGGGCTGAACATACCCGCTGACGACACAAAAACTGACCCATATTTTAATAAGCAGAATTTGGATTTTATCCAAGAAAAAAAGAAAGTAGTTGACTGTGAAGAAGTATTTTCGCAAAGTTTTGGATCTTAACTTCATACACCTCTTGAGAAATACGGTGGATAGATCCGCATGGCAAAGATTATGCTCCTCGTGTTGAAATCGCGTCTGCTTACAGATCCCTACTGTATCATTTTGCTCTTGTGATTCTGAAATCTTCATTAACATCGCTTTCAGCCTAAGCTTCTTTCTGTCTTCTGAGATCCATAGAACGTGTTTACCTCCCTGTAGCGAGGCCGCTTCCTCCCAGGCTGCACTTTCATGATCTGGAAGCCAGGCTCGGAAGCTGGCGAGAGCCACAGAGGAAGAGGTTGAGTATCTCAGGTCTTTCTGTGCAGATCTCACCCAGTGTGAGAGCACAGGCATCCGGATGGTGCAGAAGGCCCTCTGGTGCGAGCAGCACTGTGTTCCACTGAACCGTGCTGGTCGGTGCCCACCAGGGATCAGAAGGGCAGGAACTGCAGGGCTCCACGTTACAGACTCTGTTTCCTCAGCCGTAACTCGGTCTGCACTTGGCTTCATCCTGTCCCACTGATTTACCTTCTGTCCTCCAGAACTATAAGAATACACTTCAGTTTTATCGAGGCACTCAAGTTTGGATAATTTGGTAAATCAGCCAGATTAAGTAATACAAAGTTCGTACAGTAGCGTAACATGCAGTTACATAATCAGCTGCATCCACTCCGTGAGGCGTTCCTCAAATCTCCGTTTCTTTTGCGGTGCGTATCTCGCCACTTAAAATGGAAACAAAAAGACTGACTAATGCAAACTAAGTATCATCATTATTCTTGATAGCTTTACAAACTTCCCAAATGCATGTCAGTTATGTATCATAGACTCGCCCAAGGAAGATAATATTCTGCATTGTTTTATCAGTCTTTCTTCAACTATTTATTGTGTTATGAGATAATAATTTGCGGTGGCTCAATAAGTACTTGTGATTTGCTGACCATCATCATCCTTATGGAATATGTGCGATATAGAGTCCCTTGATTCACTCGAGTTTTCAAATTTCTGTGAGGAATGAGTTAAAGTAAATAATTTAGATGGTGTGGAATATGTCAATAAAACAAAAAAGAAAAGTAAACAGACAGAAAATGATGTGATAATTGCTAATACACTTGTGCGTTTAAAAATGTTATGCAAATATTAGGAAAGCGAAGGGCTCTGAAATGCCATTGGCGGGTGAGTGGGAAGCGCGGCTGTGTAGCCAGCTTTCTTGTTGTTGGGACAAAACATCTGGCAGCAGCTGAGGAGAGGTTTACTCTGACTCGTGCTTTCGGGACATGTAGTCTGTGGTTGGCTGGTTCCAAGACGGAGCAGGATGGCGGAAGGAAACTGCTTGCCTCACCTCAGCCAGAGAGCAGAGAGGAAAGAGGGGCCAGGGCACGGGTTCACCCTTGGAGGTCGGGTCTCCAGGGGCCCAACGCCAAGTCGGCGCTATCTCGTATCAGTACACTCGGGCCTGAGCTCAGCAGTGGGGACACAGTCACTTCCAGGAGCGCCCCTCTGAGTACTTGAGACTTGGGGGGATATTTTCAATGGAAACCATAGCAGTAGCTCAGCGGATATGTGTCTTTGCATCGCTAAGAACAAATTTTCTGATAGTAAAAGTTTGTGAGAATACGCTTATTGGATTATATATATATATATATATATATATATATATATAGAGAGAGAGAGAGAGAGAGAGAGAGAGAGAGAGAGAGAGATCTATATATATATATATATTTTTTTTAAATTTGCTTCTGGAGTTGTGTATCATTTCCTTCGATTAAAAAATTCTCTCTAACCTCCCACTGAGCATAAATTATGATAATCATCATATAACTCTCCAATTTCATTAATAGTTTCAGGCTGAAGTGTCCTTATAATTTCCAGTACACAAAATCGTAGAGGTCAGTTGCGGCCGAAGTGGTCGATTTCCCCTGACGCACTCCCCGTCCGGCAGTGCCACCCATCATTCAGCTAGTGTTTGTTGCCCACATAAAGGGAGCTTCTAACGTGCTGTTGCTTTTCCTATTCACAGCAACCGTTGTGAGCTGGTTTTTTAATTAGATCAACATTTAAGCAGGGCGTACGCATGGCAGACAGCCGGCCTCAGGTAAGCCCAGGACCTCTGCTGGCATTAGCAGTGTCTTGACTGTGTTTCTGGCATCTTCAGCCTCACTCTTCTTCTGTCCTAAAACCTGGGTAGTTTCCTAAAACGCTGATCTGGACATCACCTAGAATGTGCTAATCTGTGTTCAGCTTCTTGTAATTCTTAGAACTAACCCTTCAGCGTGATGTCCATTGCTATCTAGATCCCAGTCTCCTCTTCAGAAGCTTTTCTTCCACTTTCTGATCCTCGTCGCAGCGGGCACTCTCTGCTTTCTCTCCCCTGCTCTTTCTTTTCCAGACCTTTAGATTTGTCTTGATGTTACTTTCCCTCAGAAGGCTGGCTTTTGTACACATGCAAATGAGCATGTGTTTCCGCCGTGGAATTCACGTCTAGACTTGCGCATAAAACGAAATGTTCCCACAAGGAGGAGGGTCAGACCATCCGGGGATGCGGAGGGATGGGGGCCCACAAGGGGGAGCACTAGGTTCCACAGTGGTGGATCCAGAGCCCTTGTTAGGATCTTGAGTGCGGAGAGGACCTTGAGTGTACAGGGCGCTCTGTGCTGGACAGCGAGGTGAGAGGGTGCGTGGGGTTAAGGAAGCTGGCACAGGGGAGTGTCTTTCGGTGTCTGCATCAACAATTATCAGAGCCTAGAAATGTTCAAGCCCGATCTAGCACAGAAAAAGATGTACCTGAGTAATAGAGTATTCAAGGCCGCCTACTTCTCAATCAAGGGAGGAGTGGCCCACACCGGAGGGCCCTGGAGGTCTAAGAGCCCCCAGCCACAGCCCAGCCCAAGGGATTTGAGGCAAAACCAGTTTGAACCGCCCACTGGAGAAAAACAAGTAAATGCAAGGAGTGTTGGTTTTAACCTCTAACTTGTGGGGGTGTTTTGACTCAAAAAATGACCTATGTATGCACTTGGGGTATTCATAATGCCAGTCTTCAGTTCTTAGCACATGGCAGTATAAAAATTGATCACCCTTTTCTTCACCCCTGAGAAGTTCCTCCTGAGAATCTGTGACCTCGTGATGCCATCGCCAGTGAACACGCCAGTCCTCCGCCACCTGAGGGATCCGGTCTCCTGATGCTGCCGGACGGCTTGTGAATGAGTGAGAGTTTTGTTTGTGAAACGTGATGACTTCTTCAACTATCAATAAACAAATGTGCTAAAAAAATTGTTATTTCTAAGTAAACTAAAGCAAATAATTTAGAAAACATAAAAAAAAGTTTTAAAAGGTGCAAAGATGACAAACAAGGTGCAGGAATGACAACTACCAAGGACGTGGAGGGAATCTCCAGGCTTTTGAAGAAATTGTGGTTCAGGACTTCAACAGCCAATTTGCACCCCTTTAAACAAAAATATTTAGAAGTTGCACCAGGGATAGCTTAGTCCAGAAGAACTCATCAGAAGCCTTCCTCAAAAGAAAAAATGTTTTTGGTTTTTGCAGCAAAAGACTGTCAAAATGTAATGAAACAGGATGCTTCTGATGCCCGCCTTAGGCCTTCATGAGTTCTACTTTATTAAAATGCTTCAGTTAATCCATTGCACTGCCAGTCCTATCACTTATTGGGTTTGCTGAATACATGCACATAAAGTGAAGGAATATAGACAAGGATAATTGGGAGAGAAAAGGTAGGTACATTTGCCCTTGTCACATTCTGCATAAGTGAAATGACTGGAACAAAATGCCATGAGTCTCCCAAACAATGTGAAAAGTGCTCAGCAGTGAGCACAGAGAGCTGGAGAGTATTGACATTGTTCAAGAGATCTGTCCTTAAGATGGCTCAAGGTTGACAGAGTCTGGTACAGATTACGTGCACTAGGGGAATCAACCTTTTAATTTTAAAAACAAGAGCAAAATGGCAGCAGAGATCAATAAAGATAATTCTAGCTATATGTGAAAGTCTAGATAGGATGTGCACAACAGATGAATTGGGGCACTTCTGCATCTGTTCAAGGCAAGGTGCGAAGAGGTGTTTCTGGGTTTGTGGCAGGATAAAAGGGGGAAAATGATAATCAAGATGTGTCATGTATGGGTACAAATATTTAGTGGTGAATGTGATCATTACATATATGTAAAATGTACCAATAAACAACAAGGAAAAGAGGTCCTGTGCCTTCAAAGGTACAATGACCTTACCCTCAAAGTAGATTTGTCTTCATGGCAGACGGAAAAGAATCTCTAATATTGGAGGGAACTGCATTTACTCACTTTTGGAAATCTGATGTTCAGGACAAGACTAAATTAGGATCTCAGTGTTTTAGAACTGGAAGAATTTTAAGGGATAAAACCCAATCCTTTCAAATTACTCTTTTTGTAAATAGAGTTTTGTTTGAAGGTCTGATCCATGATAATTTAAAGTTCTGAAGAAAGCATAAAATCATGATCCCACAAATATGCACGGAATGATTAGAAAATTAGATGAAATCAATTCATCTAAATCACTGATGAATCGCATAGAAAGCAAATACAATACTATACTATTGATTGGACAACAATAGAAACCACTAATAAAGTGAAAATACAATGTATAGAATGAGAAAAAAATTGCTAGCCACTCTTCAGACAAAAGACTAATTTCTGGAATATGTAAAGATCTCAAGAACTTAGCCACCCCATATTTAAAGATCCAGTCAATAAAAGGGCATCTGAAATGAAAAAAAATGGCCAATAAATGCATAAAAAATGTTCAACATCACTGGCCACTTGTAAAATGCGAATTAAAACAGCACTGAGATTCCATCTCACTCCAGAAAGAATAGTGATCATCAAGAAATCAATGAATAACCAATGCTAGTGAGGCTTTGGAGGAAAAGGACCCCTTTCCACTGTTGGTGGGACTATAGACTGTTACAACCACTATGGAAGCAGCATGGAGACTCCGTAAAAAATAAAAGCAGAAATTCCATTTGACCCAGCTATTCCCTACTATGTCTCTTCCAAAAAGGGTAAGAGACATCTTATCTCAGTGGCTTATGCAATTCATGTTTACAGCACACAAATGATAAGACCTAAACCTTGGAAGCAGCCCATATGCCCAGATGAATGAATAAAGATAATATAATATTTTCCAAATTAGAGCACTGGTCTCCCATGAAGAAAGATAAACTTGGGCTGTTTGTAGGTGACACACTGATGCACCTTGAGATCATAGTGGGGAATGAAGTAACTTAGTCACCCAAGCTTAAATATTGCAGTTTCTTTTGTATGAGAACCTCAGTATAAAGTAAGAAATGAAAAACATATCATAGAAAAAGACAAGGTTTTGTAACCTAGTGAGGACCATATATCTAAAAGTCTACCTTGACTTAATACAATATTTGGCCTATTTGTCTTGTTCTTGATCCGTATATTTGGTGGCTAAGCTTATACAGTCTTATAAGGTAGCTGATGGATCTCATTCTGGAAAAATGGGGGTGAAGGGGGGTAACAAAGGAACGGAGGAGCCCTCCGTGCATGTGCCACTCCCTGAGAGTGAATGCCACCAGCGTGTACTGCAGACACATGCTAAAGAGCCAGAGCAATATGAAAGCTCAGAGAGACAGAACCAAACCATCTCTCCTGCCCCTCACAGAGTGCTGTGCTCGGTGCCATGAGAGAGAGAGAGAGAGAGAGAGAGAGAGAGAGAGAGAGAGAGAGAGAGAGAGAGAGAGAGAGAGAGAGAGGAGAGCGCAAAGGTAGAAAACACAAGGGTGTAAATCAAGAAAGAGACAAAAAAGTCAGGCAACCTAAAAGCAATTTTAAGAGACCATTTATGGATTATTGGGAAGTACAAGGCCTATAAATGACATCATATGTATCAGCACTTCTTTGTATCGATCACTAAAAATGCACAGTGTCCTTGCCATGCTGGGATGGGACTGAGCTACTAGGGCCTTTATTCCTCTCAGGGACATTAATCAGAGAAGCTCTTAGGACAGCAAGAAGTCAGGAGGTTTTCTAGTAAGGAGTGATTCCTCATGGATGTTAACTTTTCCTTTAGCCACAGTCTTCCCCAGATAGCAAAATAATCCGAAAAGTTAATTATCTGTATCGTGTGACACAAGGTCGGGGGTTTCACACAGATGGATGGTTTACACATTGGGGTTGCCATTGTGACTAGTGTACTTAATTCTTCATGCTTCAGTGATTCCCTGATACTACCTTTTTATAGCACTTAGTGACTTTATTTTTGTACCCATGTTATTTATGGAGCAGATACCTATCTTGGCAAGGCTAGTCATTTGAAAAACCTCACTGGAAATGGTTCAGTGTTAATTTTGTTTAGAGGAGGATTTGTAGAAGATGATAAATGCTTTGTGATGTAATAATCTCGTCTTTTCATCTATCATCGTGTGAAATCAGATTGCAAGTGCTGCATTAATGGCATCAGATGCTGCCCCCTTACTTCTGCTTTCAGACATTTAGGAACAGAAATCAAATGGGAAAACTGGACCACAGAAAATAAGATTGTAAAATGCTTAACATATAGACCAATAAATTAGAAGCAAAACGTGGATCAGGTAACTTTGAAGTCCTAAATAATGCCAAGCGGTTGACTGCTACCTTGCATATGGGTCAAATATGCGAGGACAGTTAACCTGAGATTGAATTTACTTGTTGAACTTTTCTCATGGTCTGGATTGCACTGGAAAGTTCCTGGAGAAAAAGGTCACCCACTTCGGCTGTCCGACCCCTCCCAGTCACCCTTCTTCGCTTCCAACGCAGAAGCTGTTTCTACCCCTCCCCGTGGTGGCACATAAATGACACCGCTACTGCTACCTCTCAACAGGAGCTATTGTTGTAGAGAATCTGTGCTCGACACAAGACACAATGCGACAGAAGACAGGTGGGAACGTCTCCGCAAACCTTAGCTTTATGGTGCTGTTACACATTTGAGCAGAGGCCACAAGTCTTATCGATGCTGGCAGCTTATTATGCATACTATGTTGCTGTATGGGAAGTAAATGTGAGATCATAACCTGTGAATGTATGTTCCATGACTAACCACATAAATGAGAAAAATATGTCGTTCTAAATTCATGTGAAACATTAAGTGTAATCTGAAATGCACATATGTAAAGATAGTTGGCATGTAAAAAGCACAAGTTTTCATCAAGTGGACATGTTTCCTAACCATTATCCACATAAGCATCAGTTATCAGTGTTCTTGAGGAGTTTGTGAAATACGAGGAAGCATTCCACGATGTGTGCAGGAAGATGGATTGAGACGGTCAGATGTGGAATCTCCCACATGCCGTGTTCCACGGAGCAGGCACGGGCTCAACACTGAGCACCACTGTCCGTTTTCCTTCTGGAGAAATCACAAGGCTTCTCAGGGAAGAACACAGATTTCCCCTTCCAATAGAAGATTATGCACATTTCCAGGTTGAAGGAACCGTTTATTTATGTTAAATGGCTTTTGTTTTCCATTTGTGGTCTTAATCACGTACCAGCTAGTGAAGGTATCTTGGGTGCCCTTTCATTACACAGTCTACTAAGTCAGAGTTCACAGATAGCTAGGACTTCATGCAAAGACTCTTTCAAATTCTGAGGAAATTAATAGAAAGTACGTTTAACATTGTTCTGATAATAACAAAGGAGCTGGTAGAGATAAAAAAATGAAATCTTTTAACACCTTCGATCTGTTTGTATAACCTTGATCTCGACGCTTGAAATGTCTCTGCTTTAATACACATCTTTAAAGTTAGGAATGAGGTGACCACGTTCACTTTTAGAATCACTGCAGTGGCTAAAATTCTTTGTTACATTTACTTAAGAATTGGTACCCTTCAAGCACCATATGGGGAAAGAAATGAAAAGACTCACCTGAAATTACAAAGTTTCTACTGTGTGTGAAATAAAATAATAGTTGTCTAAGGTATGTTCTGATTTTATTCTTAAAGATGGAAGATTTCTCCTTTGTCACTTTGACTGACAGAAATATTTCTGATCCTGCTGCTACTCCCCAGCTGGGCATATACAAAAAAGAAGGACAAGATTCCTATCACAGCAACATATGTGTACCCATGTTTATAGCAGTTCAGTTGGTGCTAGCTCAATCTTGGAAACAACCCAAATGCCCATCAGCTCCAGAATGGATGAAGAAGATGTGTTTTTTTGTTGTTGTTTTTGTTTTTGTTTTTGTTTTGCTTTTTGGAGACAGGGTCTCGCTTTGTAGTTCAGGCTGGCCCTGAGCTCACTATGGTGCCCAGGCAAGCCGCCGCGAACTCAGCAATCCTCCTGTCTCTGCCTCCCGAGTGCTGGGATGACAGGCGTGAGCCACCACGTCCGGCATTGATGTGTTTTTGTTTTTAATGGAGTATTACTTTGCCATAAAGAATGATGAGATTGAATCATTTATACTCAAATGGATGTACCTTCAGGACATACTCATAAGTGAAATAAACAGGTCACAGGTGTGTAAATAGCATATCTTTTCACTGGTATGACAAACTGAAGTGGTAAATGTGTTCTAGAATGCATGATTGAAATTGTGAAATAGTACATATTCAAAGAGAAATGGGGTTTAGTGGTAAATAATGAGGAAAGAAAACAATTGATGGTAAAAGAAAGGAAACAAGGCTTGTATATATATAGGGGTGGAAGGTTGCAGGGTAGATAAGGGAGGGGAAAATGAGAATAAATTGTGGCATATTCTGGTACAAATTCTCAATGTGGAGCATAATTGTGATTTGTGTATATAATATACCAAGAAAAAATTTATTTATCTTACAAACCAAGAAAACAACTACAAGTAGCCAGCAAAATGGTCAGAGATAACACACACACACACACACACAGAAAGAGAGAGAGAGAGAGAGAGAGAGAGAGAGAGAGAGAGAGAGAGAGAGAGAGAGAGAGAGAGAGAGTAGAGATGAAGGGATAGGCATAATCTCATTATGTGGCCCGGTATCTTTTATTTAAATACTGAGTAGCTATCAAATATTGACAAACATTTACCAAACATAATTGAGGTTCCTGTCTGAGAATTTTGGTGTCTAAGTTATTTTATGCAAATCAGGATTTCTTTATT
>PVIC010012652.1:0-39253 GCA_004025085.1 Thryonomys swinderianus | reverse complement strand
AAAAAAAAAAAAAAAAAAAAAAAAAAAAAAAAAAGGAAAGGGGAGTGCAGGATGCAAAGCTGCATTCAGAGTAAAAATTATTTAAACAAAGCTTGGACAATGATTCTTTCTCATCACATGAACGATTTTTGAATAGAAACTGTAACTTTTCAGCTCTCCAAGAAGCACCTTGGTACCTTCCTGCACCCTGCCTGGTTTCTGAACTAACGCCCTCAACCTGAACCAGTGATTGATGGGGGTGGGGGGGGGAATGGGGTCTTTCACAGTCTCTTTCTTTGCCTCCTTAGGGCTCTTTTTCCTCCTTTCTTCCCTACTAGGAGGAAAAAAAAGGCACAGGGCAGCAGGAGAGGCTGACTATACTCTCAAATTCAAATCTCAGAAACAAAGCTTTCTCAGCAGGGAATGGAGAATTGAAGTGCCAGTCAAGAGCACTTTGGAAATGTTTGCCTTAGACCCCAGGGGCTCACCTGATCCCCAACCTCATTCCCCTCGCGTGCTTCAACTGAGCCCAAGCCCTCTGCCTCTTCTACCCGCTGCTTCACAGCCCCTGCCCCCACTGCCTTCCACCTCTTCAGTGCAAGATAAGAATTGGGAAAAAAAATGAGAATTAAATTGTGTCATATGCTGATACAAATTCTCAATATTGTGTGTGATCATAATGTGTGTGTATATAATGCACCAATAAAGATTCAAATTTAATTTTTTTAAAAAAGGAGAAGAACTGGGCTGCAGCAAGAAAAAAGAGTTGAAGTCAGACAGGTCACCCTGGACTTGCTCTAAGGACACTAGCTGAACTTCTGCAGCTTCTGGAGAATGCATTACTGTTATTGTTGCCTGTAATTAAAACACTAGCCTGATATAAAGAGAATATTTATTTAAAGATTTGATAGAGATGCATTAAGGATTCCTATACATGAATGAATTCATAATGGCCAAATGACATATTTATGCCATGTACTTAGTTGTGCCTTAGCTAATTCCATGATTCTAATTTATTTGCTGGTAAAACACCATCCCTGCTGATGTGCTCCACTGAGTAGTCTTCTGCCAAATACCTATTCAATAAACAAACAGCGTGACAGATAAACAAAGGCCTTTGCAGAGAATACCAATGGGTGTCACCTTCCTCTGACAAACCCTGAACTGCCAGGGTCCCCTCCCTCCCAGTGACTGTGAGAGTGTCTTCCAGAAACTCCCTGCACCCTCCTATTCCTCTGCAACTTAATCTCACTTCATGTCTCCTTGAAATTCTAGGACTCCAGTTCGCCTTGACCACCACCGAGCATAGGTTTCCAATCTGCACAGCTCCCTGACTCCTCTGACCCCATGCACCACTGGCAGACAGCTTCTTGGGCACAAACGCACCCCAACAGAGCAGTGATCACAGCTGCCAGACACCGAGTGGCTCCATTTTTTTTCAGGAGAAATTTGCACATTAAGAATCTAAGCATCTTGCTCAGTTAGCCAGCCAGGCAGAGGCAGGTGTAAAACGTGGGACCCAAGTTTATCCATTTCCAAAGCCCATGCACTTAAGAGTATGTGAATCAGTAAAGTTCAATGAAGGATAATGATCATAATAACTGATGGATGTCTTCCCATGTTCTGGACAACTTCTATGGGCTTTCTGTGTAATTATTCATTAATCAACGATACCAGGATTGCTATTATCACCATTTTCCAAATCAAAAAACAATCTGCTTAAATAATTTTCCTTGCTCAGAATCCCAGGGTCAATAGTATGGCAGAATTTGAACCCACACCACCAGCTCCAGAGCCTATATTCTGGATCCCGAGGTCCATAATCAAATCATGAGTGAAACTCTCAAAGGAATCTGTAAATTTTTTTCCGATTTGAGAATTGGGACCCAGAAGGGGGTGAAAAGGGCAAGGAGAGCTGCCCAGAGACATCCAGAAAAGCATGTCTTAGATATGTGGAAGGAATGTCCACTCCTCAGACCTGTTTGGAATTTCTTTTTCTTTTTTTTTTTTTTTTTTTTTTTTGAGACAGGGTCTCGCTTTGTAGTTCAGGCTGGCCCTGAGCTCACTATGGAGCCCAGGCAAGCCTTGAACTCAGCAATCCTCCTCTGCCTCCTGAGTGCTGGGATTACAGGCGCGAGCCACCATACCCGGCTCCTTTTTGGAATTTTAGTCCACATAACCTTTTGTTTTCACCTTTTCTTTCCCCTACTACCCAGGATGAAATCAGACTTCTCAGGTTAAAGGAACAATTTTCAGCAAGACTGCCCTTATTCAAACAACACCAGTAGGATCAGGGATCCCTCACTTCTGACCAGCTGTCTACAAATTGCAGGATCCCCATCACCCCTTTCAAGTCTAGTAATTTGCTAAACTAACAGAACTCAGGAAAGCATTTCCTTTCAAATAAAGTTTGGATGTAGCAAAAGATAACAATTGGAACCAGTCAAAGGAAGAGACACATGTGAGTCCTAAAGGTTCCTGAACACAAACCTCCCTTGTCCTTACACATGTGTCAGCATTCTGGTGCATCAGGGTGTGGCAGTGTGAATACGCAAGGATTATGCCAGCGAGGGAAGCCCACTCAAGCTCTGGTGTGCAGGGATTTCACTGGGGTTTCATGAGACAGACATGAGTAATTGAATCATGGCCAGATGATAGAGATCAACCTCCAGGCCCCTGCTCTTCCCAGAGGTTGTGCCAACGTCACTGACTAAAAGCCCATCCTCCTAACCACATGCTTGGTCTTTCTGACACAGTCCCAAATCATCTCGTCAGCACAGCTAATCTAGAAACCTACCAAGTGAGTGTCACCTCCTTACCATTAACTTTCCCACGTGGTGTGGGGACCCCAGCATGAATAACAAAGATGCCCCTGTCCCTTGGGAAACTCCATGCATTTGGAGACAACCTCTCAGTCATAAGGGATGGAGGCCAGCTGTCTTCTTTATTACAAATCTGTAAACTGACTTCAGAGCAACATATACCTTTCCACAAATAATACGATCACACGCTGAAAATGGTCAAAATGGGAAGTGACTACTAAAAGGTCAGTCCAATTTTTTAGCCATTTTCCCTAAATTAGAGATCATGAAGCAATTCAGCTTCTCAGATATTAACCATCTGACAACTCGAAAAAATGATTTTCATGTGTTTTGATCAAGTTATAGATGGTGCACACACCTTTTGCAATGTGAGTTCCTGGGAGATTTGGATCACTAACCTTTGCCACTGAATTTGCCCAGCTTCCTGAGGAGGAAATCAGAGAAGGAACTAGAAGGACCACCTGGGGTGAAGTAGTCCCATACCCCATTTTACAGTTGAAGAAACCAGGAACATGTGACTTATGGAGTCCAGCCCACAAACAAACCATGTGACCCTGGGTAATTCTTCCCCTTTTAAGATGTATTTCTTAGAATTTTCTCTCCAGCTCCCATCTTTAAAAAAGCCAATATTCCTTAAAGATTGAGCATACTAAGTAAATATGACAAATCAGACCACCTCCTTGGACCCCAGTTTCCAAAGTGAGGACACTGGCTGAGAACTCAATAAAATCAAAATTCCCTGCCTGAAAATAGACAATGGATGCAAGTAAGTAGCTGTGAAATAACACGGTAACATGTTGGGGAGAAATAGAAAGTTCATACCTCACTGGAAGACTGTCCTGTCATAATATAAGAATAAACCTAAATCCCAGGTAGTTTGCAGTCCTGGCCTTAGTGGCCTCTGAGGTCCTATCACTGTTTTCTGTAACACAGTGCCTGCCAGATCGATTTCCTCAACCACACTTGTGCTGAGAGAAAAAGGGAGTAGGGCGGCTTGCAGAGAAAAGGGGTAGCACAAGCAGTGTTGGCTAGACAGCTGCAGGAACATGAGTTGCCAAATGGGAAAAAGGGGGGCACTATAGAGGAATGGAAGATGTTCCCTAAACTTCACAATGTTGCTCTAGATCGTCCTTAACTGAATAATCATAAAATCACTCTGCCACGGGGCCTCCATATTCACAGCAAGAATGGCGGCCTGGAGCTGTTCTGGTTGCTGCTCGCACAACAGTAAGCAGCAAGCCCCAAGTGTCCTGGTTCTTAATATGAAAAAGTTCTGGAGACCTTCAGACCCCAGAAGAAGGGCTGAGCTGCTCCTGGGCCTAATATAACTATTAACCCAGTTCTGCTTCCTGAACCACCAAGTTTCTTTCTACTAACCTTCTCTGCCCCAGAGACTTTTCAACTTGTGGACTTTTTTTTAGCAAGAAAGATTCAAGAAAAAACGAAGACTGGCTGCCTTCCCCATATGCACACATAAACACATCCTCTGAGTCAGCTTGGCAGACCCTGGGATTCTTTACCATTCCTCCCAAGCAGTCCAGGTCTGGGTGTACTGAATGGGAGGATTTAAAGCAGGGGCTGCCTCCTCCTTGAACCACCCTCAGGCCTCATTTGCCTAAGTTCTGGCCTTTTGGCCCAGCTTCTGCTCCTTCTCCAAGGTCTGCCACCATCCCTGGAACACATTGTCCCCAGCAGCCTGAGTCCAGGCTGAAAGCAAAGGCTGTTTCTCCGGAGAGAGGGAGCTGGGATGGGGGCAACCTTGTGAGGAGCCCACCTTCCTCCCTCCGAGAACAGGGCTTCTCCCTCCGCATCTGCCAATACTCCCCCTGTTATTGTGCACGGGAGGCCTCCAGGACTGATCCAGCAGGAGTGAATTAATAATTGCTGGCAACAGAGCTCCTGCGGCAACCAGTTCTTCCCCCTTGGGGACTGTTTGCCCTTCTTCAGAGTCCTCCACCACCGCTTTGCAAACTTACTTCTCTGTGAACAAAAAACTTGGAAGGATTATGCATTCTTAAGAGTCCCGTGTGTTCAGAAAGCTCATTTTCACTTCGTCCTGGGTGTCAGGGAGCTGGCATCCGTGGCTGGCTCAGGCACCGACTGGGAGGATTAACCTTGAGCAGGTCAGAATCTCTTTGCATGTAGATTTTCAAGTCTAACAAGCCAAGGTGTAGGAGTCACAGCCTCTCCCAGCCTCCAAGTCCTATTACGGTCACTTGGACTCAGCCATATTTCAAGCCATCTAGGCCAGGCTCAGGGGCCTGGGGCACTGTGCTTGGGCACATGCAGTAGAAACTTTGCAGTTGCTCTCACCTACGGGCAGATAAACTGGAGCAAACAGCCCCATCTCAGGCTCCTTCCTTCTGCTTCTCCTCAGTTTTCTCAGTCCACAGGGCCTTGATCTCTGTTGGCCACCTGGTCACTTCTCTTTGAGGCATGTGTGGGGCTTATGGTGTGTTCCTGCTTCCCTAGAAACTTAAGAAAAAAAATAATAATAGCATGCAACCATCTGGTTCCATAACTAATCCAAATAAATTTGTACTTTGGAAACTAGCCAATGTATGCTGAAATCATAAATTCTGTTGTAAGAGTTTTGGATCACATTTGAAAAAATTCTTTAAGACTGCATGCACTCTCCACCCACCTCCCCAAGGCTCCCCAGGGGCTGAGACCCTAGAACCTCATTTGAAGGGCTGCCTTAGCTGCTCTACTTGTTAGTACCTTTGCACAGTTGCCTAGACAGAATGTAGAAACCTGAATGAGGCTGAGCCAAACTGAATGGAGTGAAAAAAAGGCTTAAATTAGGAGATAAGTGATTCCACCCAATGGGTACTCAAGCTAGAAAGTCAGGGTCAGAGTCTTCGTGGTGGTTAGTTCACCGAAGCTCAGGCTTACACGGGAAGCCAGTCTACAAAGAAGAGCACAGATAGAGGAGCCTTCAGGCCAACAGCCTGCAGTTCCAGAGAGGCACCACGACTGACTGCCATGAGGCTCCTGTGCGTGCTACAGACAACCTCTAGTCCTCTAGCTTTGTTTCCTCAGCTGTGGCCTATAGAAGAGCGTCACTGTATCACTGAAAACAGTTTGGAAGCACAGAGTCTCTTCTCTAACCCCAGAGCTCCTGCACTTAGGATGTGCATTTTAAAAAGATCCCAGTGCTTTATGTGCAGATGAGGAGTACTTTGGAGTCAAAGTACTCCTCTTCCTGTTTAGACATGTCCCTGCTGGGTCAGTGGCCCTGCCAAGTCCCTGTGCCCAGCCTTCCTACTGCAGCCTCTCAGTCCTGGCTCATCCGCAGCTGTCCAGCCCAGTGCCTAGACCCTGACACGACACATCCAGCAAGGAGGGAATTAATCATAGCTGCTGTCTTGGCTCCTGCAGCCAACTTCCCCTCCTCCTGGGAGGACAGACTGTCCTTCTGCACAGAGCCCCCACAGCTTCCTGCTTGTAGACTCCTCACGGGCCCTCGGCCTAGGCCCCTCTGCCGTGGAGTCTACCTTGCGGTGCTCTCCACCAAGTCCTCTGCACTGCCCGAATGCTCTCGAGTGTCCACTGTATTTCTATGTCCAGCCTCTGCTTCTAGGCTACTTTTCCCAACCCCTAGGGCAAAGTGCCCCCTCCTGTCAACCACAAGTAGTCTCGGGCCTTGGCTGTCAGAGGTTTACTCTAGTGACAGATGCTGGACCCAAAATCAACCTTACTCAGGTAAAGCCCTCCTCAAGGACACTGGTTGTCTCTCAAAAACCAAGAAATCTGATTCTAACTTCTCTGCCTACATCAGAGGTTCCAAGATTATACATGTAAGACACTGGACTGAGGTAACCCTTGTATGTACAAGGACAGAAGACTCCAGGCCACATAGTCATGTGCACATGGTACCCCAGGCAAAGTGCTTGGATTACACAAGGAAGCTGAGCCTGCTCAGGAGGCCAGCAATTGGCCTTTTTGGGTGGCTCAGAGGCGAGGGGAGAAAGATCACAAATCACCCTCTGCCTCCTAGCACTGAGGTACCACAGCATCAAAAAATGGGATTTTTCCTATATGACAAACCTTTACATCCTATTACTTTTAGAGTCTATGGAGCCACTCTGGCCCTTATTTCCCTGAAGCTTTCTGAAATGTCCAAGTCTTATGAAAGGTGAATTCCCGGCAAGATCATTCCTCAGATGAAGAACCAGGACTCAGAGAGACCAAGTGACTTACCCAAGGTCACATCACTAGAGGTAGAGCTGGTGCTTAGATGAAGGTTTTATTAGCCCAGTCTTGCTCAAATGCTCCAAACAGCCAGATTCCTCAGAAGAGCTTTCTTTCCTTGTATTACCTCTGTTTTCCACTCCTCTACCTCTTAACAAACTCTGGACATCTTTCCTGGTCTTGCCACAAAAACAGCTTTCAATATTACCAGGATTCTACTATGGATTGACTTGTGTTCCTCAGAAAGATGTTTCAGTCCTAAACTTCATACCTCTGAATGTGGCCTTATTTGGAAACAGTTATTTGCAGACCTAATCAAGTGCACTTGAGGCCATACTGAATTAGGATAGACCCTTTCTAAGACATCTTATTAAGAAGGGACACTTAAACTGGGCATGTCTGTAACCCCAACACTCTGGGAGGTTAAGACAAGGGAATCAAAAGTTGGACCCAGGCCTGGACAACTTAGCAAGAACTTGCCTCGAAATGTAAAAGTGAAACAAGGGACAGGCATGTAGTTTAAGGTGAAGGTTCTGAATTCAGTCGCTGGTACTGCAAAAAAGGGAGGGGCCCATGTATCTGCTTGCTCTTGGCATTGCCCTTTAGGCTTCTGTCACAGCTGCCTCCCTTCACTTTCTTCATACTCCTTTGCTCTCCCCACAAAATACAGATGTTACAATGTCTCTGCCCTGCTTAAAATCTTCAGGTGCTTCCTGTCGTTCTTAGAGTAAATGTCAATATCCTTAAGAGGGATGTTCACACTCTCTTCAGAGTACTGCTCCTTGCGATTTTTGAAAAGTTACTTTACTCCTCTAGGTCCCCGTTTCCTCTTCTGTAAGATGGAAATAAGAGGAGTACTTATTTCTGAAGTTCACCCAAAAGAATATATGAATTAATACATATGAAGTAGTTAGTAAGGTGCCCAGATCATAATAAGCCTTCAGTAAAAATATTAATATTATCACAACTGTTATTAACATTTTTAATCTTCCACTGAAACAAATTCCCATGTTCTTTTAGCTGCATTTACCACTCTGCGCACCATACTTGCATTCAACACACCTTTGGACTAACTAAAAGCTTTGTGAGCACAGGGCTCATGCCTACTGTTTCACTATTCATTCCTGGTTCCTGTCACAGTGATCTGAACTGACCCTCAAAGAACACTCGCTGCCCATCCAAAGGAGAGCTCTCCACCTGGCCCACTTCTTCCAGTGAGTCATCTGTTCTCTGCATCCCCCTCAGGCTGAAATTCCTGTGAGGATGAACAAGATGAACAAATCAGGTGACGCCTTCACAAGCCGTCTTGCTCGGTTCCAAGCAACGGGGAGGTAAATGTTCTTTGTTCTCTTCCTTCTCTCTGGGTAGCCCATTCTAGAGGCACTAAAATCATCTGTCATGCTGTTTATCACAACATATCCAGATGCTCTGAGCAATAAAGCCACTCACAATACACAGTCATCCAGTTTCAGGAAGATGCTCACAGTCAAGGCTTCCTGGGGGATGTTTCAAAAAGGGGAAACCCCATCTGTCTGGGGAGGGCCTGCTGCCACAGTGCTCCCTCCCAGCCCAGGGCCATATGTCCGCGGACCTGCATTAGCAGCCTGCAGACCCTGAGAAGGAGCCTCATCCAACCAGCCTGACAGCAAAGCCAGCGTTCAGTCAGGGCATTAGAAAATGCCAAGCTCGGGTTGATCTTCTAAGAGAATCTGTAGTTCCAAATAAAGAGTTTTTTCCTCCTGCAGTCAAATAAAATCACTTTGAAGGAAAAAAGAAATAAAGGTTTCTGCTGAGAACAAAATCAAGATCCAAAAAGAAAAGAGATTCCAGCCTCCTGGATCAATGAACCACACCTAACAAGAGGAAGCTGAAGAGGAGTTAGTTTAAGGTTCTCCACTTGGGTCCAAAAAGCCAGCGGAGAGCAGAACGAAGTAGTACAGTTGAGTCTTAGCAGCACCCGGTGCGAAAAAGATTTAGAGGTTTTAGTTGACTGTCTGTTCAATAGCAATTGTCAGTGTGATGTGGCTGCCAAAATGGCTTAAGGGACATTAATGGAAAGATGAGGCTTAGGTCGGCAGGAAGGGCTAGCCTGATCTTTCTGTACTGGCCACAGCACACCCAGGATGTCGCTCTCAGTGCAGAGCACGGAGAATGACTTTCATAGGAAATAGTCAAGCTGAACAGCACCTTCAGATAGATAAGGAGGGGCGATTTCCTAGAAGATTCACATATCAAGTCGCTGCACAGGGGTCGATGAACCAGACTACCTGGCCCAGGGAGCCAGTACCAAAGAGACAAACTAACATCATCCAAAACTTTCAACACACTGGGAAGAAGGTGAACCTTTTGTGGGAGTCCATGCGAATTCTCCAGAACTGGAAGGGAAAATACAGAGTCAAGTAGATCTGGGCTAAAAAAAAAAAAAAAACTATAAATGTTGGTGTTGTTTTGTCTTGTCATTTTTAAATTATCCAAATAATACATGTATGATGAAAAATTAAAATGAAGCAATATAGACATATATGAATAAAACATTTCCCATTTAAGTGCCTCATATTTTATTCCCCCTCCCATAAAGAGCCACATTTAAGTTTAGCAGGTATCTGTGTGTCTTCTCAGGCCCTTTTGAGATGTATTTATATACACACAGCTTGTGGGTTACTATCCTCTCCCATTGCTGAGGTCGTACTTTACAGTGAAAGAAGTTTGCTGACCAGAGTAACCCAGAGAGGCCAAAGACTGTTCCCTTCCTCTAAAGAGGTTCAAAAATGGAAAACTACTCATCACAGCTCTTAAACAGAGAACTCAGGCACTGACCGGATCATTAGTTTCCTCCAACTTCAACGGAAAGAAGAATCACCTAAAAGACTTTTGGGAAATTCAGATTCCCAATTCCCAGTTCAAAGAATCTGACATATAGATTATAGAAGTTTCAAGCCTGCATCTTCCACAAGCAACCTAGGTCAATCTAACATAAATTGTCAGTGGGCTACACATTAGAAAACCATTAGATGGTTAGACCATTGGGCCTTATGGATTTCTCCAGCATCTTTCTCTGGCCCTTAGTTTGGCTTGGATGGAACTGGAAAGTCTTTTTAGAAATTGTTGTAGTGAGACCGCTACGATACCTCAGATCTAACCAGTCATCTTCTTTTGTCTACATTTTCTAGGTTTTCAGAGCCTAATGTCACTCACTGGGCTCACTGGGAAAGCTGAGAAATCTTCCAGATGACTCATCAAGGAGTAAACACCTACCTCAGATATCCCAGGGAGGAGCACACCAACTGGGACCCTGCTGTCTGCCACCCATCTGTTATGGCTTGTGTTTAGAGGTCCCCCTAATGCCTCGTGCAGGTGAGGTAGAGCTTTCTTCTTCAGAGATAGCTAAATCTGGAATGCATGATGCTGAGATTGAAGATGTGTCATTACTAAACCATTGCATGAGAGTGACTGGTTTGGGACTGCCCTCATCCCAGCAGTCTGGATGGGATAAAAGGGGCAGAAAGATGCTGTTAATGTTCCTCGTTGCCTTGTGTGAGCCATGTTGTTTCTCTTCACTGATGCCTGTCTGCCATCCACCTTGTCTTGGAGCCACCCGACCATGGACTAAAACCCCTGTGAACTGCTGTGAGCCCTTTCCCCTTTAACCCTGGGTGTTTAGTATGTAGTCTCAGCGATGAGAGAAAACTAACCAACACACCATCCCATCCCCATCCCCAAGGGGAATAGTTGTGAAAAGGACAGAGACTGTTCTACCCAAATTCCCTGGAAAATAGCAGATCAGGCTGGGACCAGGAGGAGGGTAAGGTCCTCTCTAGGGATCCATCCTTCCACATGCTTTTGTTTCTCCACAAACCCTAGAAGTGAAGGTTAGAAATGTGTGGACAGTCTTAGCAGTCATAATGGAAGGTGGCAATACCATCACTGAGCATGTTAAATATCTTGCAATGTGACAGTACCACACCCAAAATGTCAGAAATACTGCTGTTTCCACCATCTACTTCCCTCCATCAACCCTGCCACCATTGTCAATGTGAGTCAAAGCCCTTGATTTTTGTCATACTAACCACGTTGACTTATTCACTAAAGCAGTAAGATCTAAAGCAATAATACTAGGAAAAAGAGCAAAGATCCCCACAGAAATTCAGTCCCAGTATATGCCCACCAACAAAGTTCCAGACCAGTCCCTAACTAATCCAGCCTCCCAGACCTGATAAATCTTCTCATGCCCAGGCTGATATCCTATACCAGAGTTTCTGGTGCTAATGAGGAGCTTCCCCCAGAGTAACACATCAGGAGCTCATTTCCAGGGTTTCTCTCGAACTCTCAAGCATAAAGAAACTTTCCTCACCTCAAGGTGCTCTTGGGTTGTTTGACAGGAGTGCTACGTGACACGGGACCATGTCCTCAAATGGTCGAGGCCATTCACTTTGTCAACGGGCAAATGTCATTTATCATTTGAGACAGAGGTTGGATATTGGGACCCCTGGCTGGTGAAAATGGTTGAATATTTTTTTCAGGATGGCTTAGCAGAAACTTGGCAAACTGACATGTTTTCTTGAGCTATAAATTTAAAGGTACAGTTTTCCTCTGAAGAGAAAAACAAGCCAGACTTTCCCAGATGGCCTAAACACTTGGTTCAGTTCAACAACACGTGCATTTGACTCATTCCCATTTCTTCTTTGGGTGCTTTGCCTCTGTCACTTCACCTAGTGCTGAATCTCTTGGGAGACAAATGCCAAGCCTCTCCCTGCACTGCCATCTGTCACACCACTTAAGATAGTGCGAGCTCATGCTGTACCCACTACAAACGTGCCCACTAATTAACCATTACTGACCATTACCAGACACATCAGTACTGCTTCCCCACCTACCTGATTTACTATGCTTCAGGCGCAAATCCATCTTCCCTCCATGACTGCACATTCCCTTCTGTTCTATAAGGCATGACCCAAAATCTCCCTCTAGATGGCTTTCCTTGAGTAAGTACTAGCCTTTCTATGACTATTATCCTAGGATTTAAATGCATGAACAGTTTAGAAAAATACTTTTGTGCCGTGTGTGTGTGTGTGTGTGTGTGTGTGTGTGTGTTATCTTCACCTGGCCTACTGGTTGCTTGAGAGTGGGCACCACATTTTCCAAAGTCTTCTAATCCTCAACTGAAATGTACACCATGCTACACTTTTAGCAGGTGCCCATCAGTGACTGAAAAGAACAAAGAAGTCATGAGTAAGTCCTTTTTCATAAAATACTCTTGAATCAAGCTCTACTTTATAATCTAAATGGCATTTTTCATTTCCTAGGGTCCTTTTGTGTAGATTATCTCTTGTCTGAAGTAAAAGCCTTGTGAATGCATATTTTCTCACTGTAGAGATGAGGGAAATATTCAGAAAGGTTTCATCTTCCCCAAAGTCATGTCCCTAATAACCAGCTGAACCAGGACTCAAAGCTGTGTGTTCAAGTCTAACTCCAATAGTCTTCTCACAGAGACAGATTATCTCAGTGATTCAAATCAATCTCCAAAGGGTCCCATTTTGACATTTTATCCAATTACCAAATTCATGAGCATCAAAAGTACAACTTTCACTTCCTTGCAGGCTGTATTTAGTTATTAATAATGCTCTAAGTGACTAATTTAGAATTTATCATTTTGAACCGTGAACAACAACCAAATACATTTAATGATTTAGGATAGTGAGTTATACACTTGCCTAATTAGTTCTTTAAGATGTGTTTACCACTCTTCCCAGCAGCAGACTTTCATTGCTGACTCTTCCCTGGGGCTTTTCAAATTTTTGGGTGTTATGGTTACTCTACTTGCCCCGGGGGGACATTAAAACTCTCTACAGTTTAATTCATTTGCATAATCTTCCTGAGACAGAAACACAACACAATGATAAGAACTTACATTTATTGAGCACTTACTCTGATCCAGGCATTTTGAAAACCACTTTACATGTCTTACTTTATTTAATTTTCACATAAAGGTAGGCACCATTCATACCACCTTTAAAGAAGAGAAATTCAAGTCTATAAGATGATGTCATGTTCTCAAGGTTACTTGAAGCATAAATGCAGACCTGGGATTCAAATCCAGGGTTATTTGACTCTGTAACCCTAATTAGTAGCTACTTTATTGTAATGACCCTACTGGAAACCAGGGGATTTAGATTCTACAGGAGCTTCTGTGACTAACCGCATGACTTCAGGGAAGGCAAGACTCAGAAGGGTGACATTTGAGCTTTAAAAGTGAGTAGGCATTTATAACAGAGTAAAAATCACTGAGCAGATGGAAAAGCACCTTCAAAGACTCTCAGAGACATAAGAAGTGAAAAAGCTAAGGTTGACAAAGCCACTGAGGCTCTACAAAGGCAGAGCCTCAGGTGACAACAGATCAGTGTCAGCCCCTAGGGACTCACCCCAAACTGTGTTTTGGATATATTTGGAAGCTACACTGGAACTAAAGAGACACAGCAAACCCTCAAGAGAGACAAAATCTGATAAAGCCCTAGGGCACCTCATATAGTATCAGATTTTCAATGTCCCAGAAGCAGAAGTGACCTGGTGACTTGAACGCCAATAGAAGGAAATTTCCATCAGGAAAGCAGATTCAACCTGATGTCTTACCTGATCCTGCTAATGGCATCTCCCTCCTTTGGAGAACACATTCCCCTCGTTGATTTCTATTGAGCTGCCAATCGCAGGCCCTCTCCAAGGCATCTAGACCATGAGCTTTGACAAGCAGGGGAGCCAAGCAGTTATAGCTGTCATCCAACAGTCACACCCTAGAGGCTTCATCCAACTGCTGAGGTGCTGAGACTTGCCCTGGTTTCTAACCTACCCAAAGCCTAGACACTCAGTACAAGCCATTTTGGAACTCCTGAAGATGCATTCACACTTAAGTTGGTTTGTTGTTTGCAGGTGAATAATTCACTCATTGAGAGAGGAAATGTAGACCTGTTACAAATGTTCTATATGGTCTTGGATTGACCCAAGGTCAAGCCCCATATGACCTCTCTAAGTAGTATCTGCACTCTGTAGTATCCTGCTGGACTCAAAGGATCTCTTTTAGGGACACTGCCAAACCCAGCAAGAAGCAGTAGCATGTCTCTTAGAAGCAGTCTCTTGCCAGAACATTCCATTCCATTCCAATGCTGGTGAAATAGAAATATTGCCTCCTGCCCCCACACAGTGGCATTCTGGACTCTGCACTCTACACTCTCTCTCCATCCCTCTCCCCTACTCTGTCTAAATATTACAGTCCAAGCAAAAGGGATCAAGATGGTTTTTCCTAGGCTGGGGATGCAGTCTGGTGGCAGAGTGCTTGCATAGCAAGCGTAAGGATTGAAGAAAGCCGTACACTATATCAATTCTTGCAACCCTGAAAGGTAAATGGAATATTCACCATTTCATCCATGGTGAAACTGAGCCAAATAAATATAAGCAGTCATCAGTTTGCAAAGCTGATAGTATCCAAGGTCTATCTGGATAATTTTTGCTACATGTATCAGAGACATCTTTGTACCCGCTCAGCCTCCTCTGCCTCCCAGACCCCAAAACTCTTACCTCACCCAATCATTGCCTTGGTTAAAAAAAAAAAAAAGTTCCCAAATCTTGCTTAACACTTCAACCTGAGATCAACCGGCCACATACCCTGTGCCCTGAGTCCTCAAAGGTTGATAATTCATTACAGGATTCATAGGACTCTTTCTTGTTATAGCAATAGGATACAAAGCAAAGTCTTTTTAAAAAAAAAAAAAAAACATACAGAACTCAGAGAAAAGTATAAAGAGCAAAGCCTAGAGGAAGTCAGGCATAAACTTCCAAAAGGCCTCACCTAGTAGAGTCCCATGGGACTCACTTCCTCTACCAGTAAATTGTAACAGTACATGGGAAATGTTGTCTACCAGAGAAATGCATTAGCAACTCAAGCCCAGGGAGGATTCCACTGGTGATGAGACTCCCAGAAGAAAACCAAGTGTTCAGCATAAACCACAAGTCTCACACCAAAAATTCTAGGCCCAGTGACCCATTCTTGCCTGGGAATGATGGGAACCCTCCTGAAATCTAAGTTTCCAGGGACCAGCTTGGTATAGGCAGGCAGATCTTTTTAAGGATTGCCACATTTAACAGACGCGGTTTGGGGGAACCATCTGTCATAGGGTATGAATGGGCTTATACTTTCTGAGTGTCTTTCAAGATAGACAGACAGGGCAAACAATAGATAAATGGAAATTCTCTCCTTATAGGATTTAATTTTAACCTGTGGGAAGAGAAGTAGGAGGACAAATCTCCCTCCATTCTGAGATATGGTTTTCTTGTCTGATCTGTCCAGAAATGTACTGCATGGCCAAGAAGATAAATCTGTTCAACAACTGGTTACTTTTTTTGCAGTTTTTTATACTGGTGGTGGTGGTGTAGTGGTGTATGTGCTTGTGTACCTATACACACCACTAGTAAGCAGTGGCCAGCTCTGTGACTTAGCACCTTTGGTTTGCTTCCCATCTTTTTCTGTCTCTTTTTTTCTTCCTTTATTTGTTCTGCCCTGAGATTTCATCTCCAAAATAATACACAGCCACCTAAGGCTTCCCACATCCTCTGATTCTTAGGAAACTCCAAGACACAACACTCTGTTGGCCAATTCAGTTTCATCTCACTCTGAGATAGAGATAGACCACCCAACAGGGTCAAATGGTCTGGGTACATATCTTGAAGAAAGGTATGTCACAGAATCCCATCTATCCTACAGCTTACCCCTTTTTTAAAATGCTACAATAAATTGACCTGTGACACATTTTGGTACAAATTCCCCAATGTTATGTGTGATTGTGAGCTGTGTATATAATGTACCAATAAAGTTTACTGAATCATGCAAAAAATGCTACAATAACACATATAAAAATAAAGAAACCTTTGTTACTTATATACATTAACTGTATTATGTGTTTTACATGCAGCCAGCACAATTCCTCTTCATTCAATACAGCCCAGGCAAGTCAAAAGGTTTGACACACTTTTAAAAATTACTCATTTATATTATGAATTACCAAACTTGGATCAAATGCCAAACACTATAATGACCTCTGAGAAATAACAGTGCACTGGGTAGGCACGTTTCCTCCCTTGAGGACCTTGCAGGCTTATGAAGGAGAAAATTGATTAACAAGTATTTGCAAGCTTTGTGGTGAGTACTGGGTAAGGACATGATGTCACAGCCATGTGTGAGAAGAGATCTGATTTGGTCCAATGCTAAAAGAACCCTCTTGAAGCAAATGCTGCTGACATCTGTTAAGATGTAAAGTGAGTAGAAATTAGCCAGGAGAAAAGCTCATGGGAGATATTTGGGCTGAAGACATGGATTCAGGCATCTTTCCATATAGAAGTAATTTGAGCCAGGGGAGAGGTTAAAATGTTGCAGAGAAAACTGTGCCTGGCATCGATCAGCACTGAACTACCTCTCCCTTCTTTGATTTCCCGAGGAACTCTCCAGACTGCCAAAAGTTTCTCTAAGTCCATACTTATCTGGCACCTTGTGTGTTACATTTCATCTGCATGAGTCATATGTTTACAACAAGGTTGTGGTGACCTTCAGGACAGGAAGACCAACAGCCACTCTAGCACTAGGAACAAGAAAAAATGGGAGGGTTTCGTTGTCTGACTGCCCTGAAATGGAGGCAGTCAGACAGATTTGGGGCAGATTTATCACACTGTATTATAATTGGTAATTTTTCTACTTCCCTCACCATGTTAGTCAGTTTTCTGTTGTGGTGACAAAATACTAGAGAAAATCAATCTAAAGAAGGAGGAATTGATCTTGGTTTCCAGTTTCAGGAGTTCCACTGCATGGTCACTTGGCTCTGCTGCTGCTGCTGAGCCCATGGGAGGCAGAACATCACGGGGTGGAGCTCATGCTGGAGCAAGGAAGGAGAGCACAGAGGAAGGAGGTGCAGGAAACAAGCTATAACCTACAAGGACACAGCCCCAATGACCTACTTCCCCAACAGGCCCCATCTCCCAACAGTCCCACCACCTGTAGCACCAGCAGCCAGATATCAAATCTTTAATACATGCTATGTACAAACTGTGACCCTTGTTCACCTCTAAAAGCCACAGGAAGAAGGGCTTGTCTGCATACTGGAGAGTTGTCTACATAATGTGAGAGTTCACATTCCCAGGGTGTGGCACAGTGCCTGGCACACAGAATGTACTTATCATGTGTTTTATGAGTAAAAAAACTCATACAAAGCTAGTCCACACAGAACTCTGCCCAGGAAGCATGTGCTTCGAGGCTGTCCAGTGGCACAGCCTTCAGTACTGCCTCCCTTCCTCATCCGTGCAGAAAAGACCTGGCTTTTGGAGGCTGATACTCCTTTTGTTGGACCACAGGCGCAGAACTTACCCTGGCTGCCGCTCTGAATTTCCGAAGTGTGATGAGAAAGTGCTTTAGTCCAAGCACAACATCCAACTCTGCCCTAAAACTTGACCAGTGCTATTGATTTGTGTGGGGTTTTGAGATGTAACGAGTGGCTGATTTTCTCCAAATGGCACATTTCATTCATGATGCATGATTGTAATCATGGCTGCCTGAAGCCTGCAGTCCTCAGCTTGGCAAAAAGCAAAAAAAAAAAAAAAAAAGAAGAAGAAGAAGAAATGGCTATTTTCTGGAGTGAATACACAGAAAGGGCAAGAAATCCATATTCATTTTCTTGCCTCTCGGCTGGACTCTATATTTCGCAGGCAGGTGTAACAAAAATCTTTAAATATCATGCTGATCCAGGAAACGCTTGGCAATATTTAAAGAGCTCTGCTTGCCCGCCTCGTGGTCCTCTCCGGGCGCCACAGGACGGCCCCGCATCACGGGCCGGACAGCCACTGCCGCTGCTATAGCAAGCAGCGCTCCAGACCCCAGGCTCAGATTAACTGCATGACCTTTACAAAGTACTGTAGTTTATAGGAATGTTGAATTTTTCAATAGCCTGGGAGTACTGGCTCCAGTGGGAAGGAAGGGATGGGGAATGGCTCTGGGCCATTTAAGCCTCCAAGGGGAAAAATGAGCTCGCCTTCGACTTTGACTTTAATTACGTCCATTGCCCTCCGAGGCAAAGAAGAAAGACAATGGACTGATACCATTAACAATGACTCTCCTGCCCTCACCTGCAATAAATCACTAGAAGAAGGTATTCAGAATAGTTAGATTCTTCCTCTTCCCTCCTCCCACACTGAGTTCATTTTGCTTTGGCAGATGGCTGGAAATGCCTGGGCCTCCTACTCCCTTGACCTCCCGCAGATGCTGAGCTCTGGATGAAGTGGGACCAAGCACTGCTGGGACGAGACAAGAAAGAGCCTTAATGTGCCATAACAGGGCACATCGTGGGGAGGCCCACTAACTGCTTTTTTACGATTGTCACTTATGGGCTCTGATGTGGCTGCACTTCGAGTGATGTCAGCAGTTGTAGAGGGCCTCAAAGGGGACCGAGGCCAGTGAAGGAGAAGTATTATCGGGAGCCAGGTCAAGTGGTGATGAATAGACGATCATGAGGAGGGGCAAATGGGCGAGCGTCCCATCATGAGGGACACCACGACAAACTAGACGTTGATGTATTGTCCTCTCTATGATCCTCCAATGGCCCATTAAGGCTCCCCTAATGAGATTATCACGCATTTCTCTTTATGTTGCTATTAAAATCTTGTCTACATCTGCTGAAGTTTTGGTGAGGAGGGGCGTGAGGGTCAGCCAGAGGGACGAAACTCAGTATTTTGCTACCTTCTGCAGTCGCCCATGATATGGTACAAAGGGCTCCGACATGACCTGAATGCAGCAGACAAATGTTCCAAGGAAGCAGAGGGTGGGAAGGGGAGCTGTCTGGAGGAATGTGGGAGAGGAGCATCGGCAGAAGCCTTGACAAAGACACTCCCGATCAAAGGGCCTGCGTGGAGCAGCCAACACAGTGCCGCTTGTCTCGTCACTTCTTTCTTACCCCAGATGGAAAAATAACATGCTCTGTGATTCTCGTTCCCTCAAAAATTCCTGGGTGTCACTGCGTGGGTGGTGACCCAGCCAATTCCATTTAATGCTGCTTGACTCAGTACAAACACTTCATTTTTTCTTTAGAAGGCGAGACGAGAAAAGGTTGGAAGGAAATGCACCCGCCTCATGATGATTCATTGCCATGCAGGCCATGGGTTTCAAACCATTCAAGGGACCATGAGTGTGTGGGGAGAGTGAGGGCACACCACAAAGATCTGGCCACGAGTCGCTCACGGACTTTAAAGAAAGCATGCCTCACAGACCAAAATACACTCATTTTGCAGGATGCCGTTGGCAAAGGCCTGCCTGAGACTCTGCCATGATGAAGCCATTTGTGCTTTCCAGCTCAGCCCTGAGATTGTGACATTTGCTGTCAGCTTCCTGGGAACAGATCTCCATGTATGCAGTTGGTTTAAAATAAAAAGCATTTATTTTTATAATGTTCTCAACCACAACAACCAACCAACACAAAAATGCATTTAAATGTAAGAAGAGTGACTCAGGATTGGTATAAAACATGCCAGAGGAGTTTTTGATGAATATGTTAGATGCCTGGAAATAGCTCTACGAGAGGTATGCAAAGAAAACCCTCTCTGCTCCGATGAGACAATCGGCAATGGGTGAATACATTTTGGAACACAATGCTTCAGTATCTGGTTTTAAAGAAACAGGAACTCTTTTCCCCCATTCCAGGCCAAATGCAATACAATACAGCAAAGCCACATGAATCTATTATGTCTTATAGGGCTTTTAGCGGGAGTATGACTGTTTAACCAGGCAGTGACACGAGAAGAATTACTATTAGACACTCCAGATGAAAGTAGAGGTTTTATTGATTCCCCACACTGGCCTGCCTTTTTATCTTTGATTGAGTGCCTTTCATGAATCCAAAAAGGTAACACTCTTGCATTGAAAGCAGCAGCAGGCAGTCCAACCCAGACTGAAACCATCTGTCAGTCTAAAAGAAAGATGAAGGTACTTCCCAAAGTGCCGTCTACCCACCCTGTCCCCCAGGACCATCCATCCCCTACCCTGCCTCAGGACCCAACCTCTGTCTCACAGCTCCCAGAGTCAGCTAAATCTTAACAAAGGGCTTGCCGAGAGATAAGCAAAACACACCTTCATATAATTAGGACGCTAATTGCACCCTGAGACAGAGTAATTATGTCCCCCTTTTTAGGAAAGCAGCTAGTTCTGCACATTCCTGCTCTCCAGGTTTTTGTGATCATTATTTTTTATTGTTTCTAAGGTCTCATTTAGAAAACGATTGGATTTGTCTCTCTGTTTACTAAATATCAAACATGATGTACAAACATCTTTCAATTAGGTGTTCTGCGAAGAGCCCACCCTCCCCCTCTCTATTTTAACAGGATTCATTTGCATTCATGGGCAAATTAGAATGCAGAAAAGCGTATGAGCAATGTGCAGGTTTACACTTCAGTGAATATTCATAAAGTACCGATTCTCCTTGCAACCATTTTCCTGCAAATGGCCCTCCCACTATGTGTGCCGTGTTTGTCATTCAGGGGCCTTTTCATTTGCTGTAAAGTGGCAGGTTTGGAGACAACACAAATGTATTCGGGCAGCCCCTGTGAAAGCCAGAACTGAAAGGAAATGGTATTTGTGTTTCATGCCACAACAGAGCACACTGGGAATCCTCACAATTGATGACGCTGCCTCTCAGTGCCAGGTAGAAGGGAAACAATCCAAAGTGACAAATGGATCAAGCTGAGGCTGAAGGAAAGACAAACTCTGGATCTGCAGCACAAGCACTTTCTCCAAGCCCCGCCCAGCTCAAGGTCCTTGGCATACAGTATTCTAGGAATGGGGACTCTCCCACGCATCTTGGGTACTGTCTTCTCCATGTCCAGGCCCACATGGGTGGCACAGTCCACATAACTCAGACTTTATAAATAAAACCACTTCTGCTTTTTTGTGCTGTTCAGATAACATGTAAAGTAATTGCACAATCCACCTCTAAATCAAATAAGCTCCTTCCATGAAATGCAAAGAATCGATGAGCAGGATAAAAGGTAGAAGCTTTATTGGAATCATCAGTACTCTAGGAAAGAAGCATATTTTTAAACTAGAGCTATGTTTCCAATTCTACAAGTCCCTGAACTTAAGGTGAGAAATCAGTGGAATCAGGAACAGTGTCCTGGGTTGTAGAAGGGGCTGCTAAGCAAAAGTTTCCACAAATATGGACCTGGCTCTGGATGTTATGATTTAGCCCCTACCCAGAAGGAATTAAGAAAGATGAGGAGGAAAATATAAAAGTAAGAATTAAACTGAGAAGAACACAGAGAATCAAAGAGTCCTGGAGCAGTGAGAATGTCATGGAGCTTCTGGAGACCACCTCTTGGCTTCACAGGCAGTTGTCATTCCATATGGTAGCGCTATGGACAGCGTCCATGGCCTGAAGTCAGTGACCTGGCTTCTCTGTGGGGGCAGCACTATTTTTACACCCTGGCCAGTCAACCTCACTTGCATTTTGGGGGCAGATTTCTGTGGCCTCCTGAAACACATACATGCCTACCACCAGAGCCCCAGAGAGGAAACAGCCTCCCCTAAATTGTATCAGGTCTCCTGCCCAGACCACAGTGCTGACCTTCTAAAAGAATTTGCCCTTACAAATCTTCACATGCCATCGGGGGTCAGGGGCATGAGGTTTTTTTAGAAAAATGGGGCCCACAGACATTTTTTCCCAGGCATTCATTTTCCTTCCAAACCAACTAGGAGGATGGCACTGTAATAGCTGGATGCTGTTCTGTAAAACTGGGGTGGGGCATGGTAATGTGGGTGTGTCCTGTCCCATGAGGATCTGTCCTCTGACCCTTCCTTGGCTTCAGCTGCCAAGATTCTCTGCTCTTTTTCCATCCCTATTCCTCATTCCAACTTCAGCCCAGCCCAGAATCTATGTTCAGCAATCTTCACAATACCCCCTCCCTCAGTTTGCCCTCCCTCATCCTCCTCCAGCCTCTTAGCCAGTCTTCAGACTGCTTTCTCCCCCTGTGCCAGTTCCTCTACTGTTTAGCATGCCTGGAAAAGCAAGGCTCCTTACCTGATGCCATCAACACTCCAGGGCCCTGTACCTGTTGTTTCCTGTTAAGTCCCCAGAGTGGCTAATGCCTCTCTTCTGCCCACTCCCAGCATCTGGCTCCCTTGATGTGATTGTACTGAATACTTCCCCAAGAGACTGTTTGGCTCCTTTCTCCTGAAAATCTTCTTTCCTTCCTCTCTACTTCTTGGTAAGGAATTACTCTTTCTTGCAAAGGCTGTTACCTTCCCTCTTTTGTTACCCAGCATCTTACTTGCTTTTATTTTAAATTTCCTAGCTTCAGCCAGCTCCTGACCAACTCAGCCTACAGTCAGATTATAGCATCTGCTACCTGCTCAAGCTCTATTTATATAGTCCTTGTTTCCTTCCTTTCCGACATGTTGAAAAAGGTGCAGAGATTTCTACTGCCTCACTACTCAGGCCCCTTTTATCTCTTATCCTCTGACCATGTGCCTCATCTCACAGGAATGGCCTCCCACACACCACAGGAAAGGCCCTCCTTGCTCCTCAGCTCTTCCCTCCACAGACCATGTGACCATTCTTTATTTCTTGAAGACTCTTGGTTTCCTGGTATATCATGAATGTGGGTGACCCATCACCCCTCTACTAGTCTTTTTTGGTTTCTTCCATTGCTGTCTCTCCCTCACTTCCTAAATTTGAGTGGCTTCTTCTAGCAGCCAGACCCATGGCTTCTCCTCTTTGCAGCAGATTCACCACCTGTTTCTGCACTTCTGCTCTCTGGCCAGAGCCCCAGACACATGTTTCCAGCTCCTCATGGACATTCTCAACTCAGTGGTCCAGCCAAACCCATTCCAAATGGCACCCCTGCCTTCCTTCAGAGTAAATTGTGGTGGGACAGATGTAGAGCAATGGTCAAAGCACTGAAAATACAAAGACTAATAAGATCAGACCTTGCTCCCAAGGCCCTCATGATCTAGTGTAAAAGATACACACAATCAAACAACTGTAGAACAATGTAGAAATACAGAGATACCCACAAGACTCTATGACTGTGTGTTTTTAAAAAGTACTTAATAGAGAAACATAACTCAGCCTAAGAAAGAGAGTGTCTGGTAGAGCTTTGGGAAGACAGGACCCCTCAACTGAGTCCTAGAGAATAAGCACGAGAGGATGACTATAAGACATCCTGAAAGCCCATTAGCAGAACCTTTTGGAATGATATCGGTTGACTGTGTGCCAGCAGTGACCAAAAGAAGTCAACAGTGACACCAGAGATCCTGGTGCCTCCCTTCTCCCAGGTACCCAGCACTCCAAACCTCAACGTTGACTTTTTTCTCTCAAATTTTAATCAACAGTTCAAAAACTTACACTTTTATATTATCTCAAAAGCCATCTTGGGCTGGAGATTTAGCTCAGTGGTTCTGGTGCCTGCCTAGCAAGCTCAAGGTCCCTGGTTAGATCCCCACTAAGTACATACAGCAATACTGGACATGTAACCACATACAACAATATTGGGCATGCTGACTCACACCCACCAGCAATCAGTACCACATACTACAGTGCTGGGTGTGGTGGCTCACGCCTGTAATCCCAGCACTCGGGAGGCAGAGACAGGAGGATTGCTGAGTTCGAGGCTTACCTGGGCTACATAGTAAACTCAGGGCCAGCCTGAACTACAAAGTGACACCCTGTCTCGAATGGAAAGAAAAGAAAGAAAGAAAGAAAGAAAGAAAGAAAGAAAGAAAGAAAGAAAGAAAGAAAGAAAGAAAGAAAGAAAGAAAGAAAGAAAGAAAGAAAGAAAGAAAGAAAGAGAGAGAGAGAGAGAGAGAGAGAGAGAGAGAGAAAGAAAGAAAGAAAGAAAGAAAGAAAGAAAGAAAGAAAGAAAGAAAGAGAGAAAGAGAGAAAGAGAGAAAGAGAGAAAGAGAGAAAGAGAGAAAGAGAGAAAGAGAGAAAGAGAGAAAGAGAGAAAGAAAGAAAGAAAGAAGGCTATCTCTACTTTCTTGTGCCAGGGCCATCCTCTTAGCTCAAGCTGCCTCTGTGTGCTAGCCTGATTTTCACTCCTCATCAGCCTAACCTTGTTCTGTTGCCTCAATGGACTCCTAGGAAATGAAGCTCATTTCTTCTAACTCTTTAATCCTTAATCAGAAACATTCAATGAAGCACTTTCACTCCTTGCCAGTCAAGCCAATCTACAGTCTCCTGCTAACATTCACATTTCATAGTGGCTCTCTCTGTGTCTGCCTGCCTCCCTCCCTCCCACTCTCCTTACTCCCCTCCCCCTGTCCCTCTATTCACTGTCTCCTACACACTCTTCTGCCAGTGTGTTTCCACTCATAAGTGGACCTGGAATAATCTCCTTCACCAAGTACCCTGCCAAAGCAGTACCGATTGCTGGTGGGTGAGAGTCAGCAATATATATATATATATATATATATATATATATATATATATATATATATATATATGTATTAGCTTAGTAAAAACAAGTCACTTAATATGGTTTTTAGAAACAGATCAATATGTGTGGTCTATTATCAAAAGAAAAGGAATGAAGAGGTAAGGAGAAAAAGAAGGGAGAGGAAAGAGAATAAAATGAGAGGTGAGAGGAAGTTGAAATGGATGAAAGGAGGGAAAAATAAACGAGTCAGTTTCACTCTGCTTCTGTAGCAAATCGCCACAAACTCAGATCAGAAGCCAAAAATGAATCTGAAAAGCTGGGTTCCTTCTAGAGAGAGACACAAAGAAAAGACCTGTTCTCTTGCCTTTTCCAGCTTTGAGAGCACCCAGAGCTCCTGCCTCCATCTTCAGGCTAGCAGCACAGCGTCTCCAAGCCCACCCCAGGCCCCCACGGTGACATTACACGTAGGCTAGCCCCGGATAATCTCTTTCTCTCTCCAGATTCAGAACTTAATCACAACTGCAAAGCTGATGCCATCTGAGAACATATAGTCACACATTTTGGTAACAAATGTAAACATCCATGAGGGTGAGGGATGGTTGTTCTGTTCACCACAGTGAAGGCTGAAAGGGTCAAGGAGGAAAGTAAAGAGAAGAAATTCTATGCAGGCTTCAGGATTCCTCATCCTGATGCATGTTCTGACTTTCCACATGGACCTTCTCTTATCGATCTCTGAGCTCCAGCTGCCCCGTGCTTTCTCTGTCTTGTGGCCCTTGGTCCGTCCGGAAGCTAAGCCTCTGGGCGCGGAACTGGCCTTTCTACTCTTCCTCTGCAGTTACTCAAGTGCTTTGTACATAGCTGGGCTCCACAACACTTGCGAAACAGGATTGAATTGTTGCAAACCTGTTTTCTCCGCCTGAGCCTGCCCTGTGGCCGGGGCTGACAGCCTCAAGATTAACTGCCTAATGAGTAAAGCTGCTGAGGTGGCCCAGTGGTGCCTTTTACAGCGTGTTCGGGTTTGCCTTGCCAAACGCAGATGACTGCCCGTCACCCGCTCTGCAAGAACCCAGAGGCTGAGCCAAGGCGGCCAGCAGCACCGGAGAAGAGCTGCCGCTGCAGGACAGCCGGCAAGCCGAGGCCTCGGCTCACCCGCCACGAGTGGCTGCAAAGCTGCCGGCGACGGGGCTGTGGAGGCTCGAGGCAGGGCTCTCACCGTCACCCGCGCGGTTCCAGATGGCTCCTGTCACCCCTTCCCACCACTCCAGGGTACCAGTGGTGGTGACGAGTTAATAAAGATGTAGCAATAAATGCTCCCGGTTGGCTGAGGTCTTTCTTGTTAATGAACCCAGAATACACCCAACTTCAGAAACCTCGGATCAAGCATAAATCCTCAGGAGTCTCCTCCACGTGATGAGGTCGAAGATTCTCAGGGCTCCGCGGGAGCTTCCGGGGCGGACACGGAGGCAGCTGCCCGGCAGCGCTGCTGTCCTTGGTGAAGCCGCCAGGAAACCCCGCAACATCCAGAGGGTCACGACACAGCCGCTCCAGACCAGCCCCTGGGCGCTGGGCACTGGGCACCGGGCACAGCTCCAGGACGGGGGCAAAGAGCCCGCTGCCAACCTGCCGCTGCCCCTCTCCTCATCCTCCACCCAGCGAAGAGTGCCGTCACCCGGGGCCCTGGCGCCCCTGCCCCTGATCCTGCCCCTCGAGGGTGAAAAGGGATTTCGGAGCAGTGGTGCCCTGGGGCTCTTCTGAAAGAAAGGCCATTTCATTTCCTTGGGACTTGTTCACTCGTTTATTTAGCAAATAGGCACAAAGTGCTTTCCATGGGCCAAGGACTACTCCGGGTGGAGAGGACAGCGGTGTACAAAAGAGACACGCATCCCTCCCCTCATGTGGAGGGAGCAGAAATAAATTAGATGAGTCAGTAAAACAGACGGCATGCAAGGCAGCACTGAGGACTCGGGAGAGAAGTTACACGGGAAAGGTGATGAGAGAGAAGGAAGGAGCTGCAGAGCTAGGCCGGGGTCAGGTCTCCCCTACTCACTAACGCAGAGAAAGCTTTCAGGAGCCACAGGAATCCATTTCACTTTTCAGGTCCCTGAGTCCTGCTGCTCCTGAGCTCTTGCCTTCCAGCCTTTGCTCTCAGCCTTTCCTGCTGCTGGGAGGCAGTTTGTCTGGACTTCAGGAACTGTAGCTCCACACACACCCTGAGCTGTGTGAGAAAGTCGTGCACCTAATCTAAGGATGGTGCTCACCACAGAGGAGCTGGGGAAAGGCTGGAAATATCTCTGCATAATCCACTGTAAGCCCAAAGCAGGACAAAGCTCAATGTATAAAATTCTCACCATAGTGTCAAAAAACCAGGAGACAACTAGGGTTCGTCCAAGTAAACAAAAAGAAGTATTCTTAAAACAGGCATCTATCTATTCATACACTTGTGAACTCCATACTTAATATCAGAACAGTTTTTCTACCTTGGCCCTACTGACATTTTGAGTATGATAACTTTTTGTGGTGGGCATTGCCTGCACATTACACAGGATGAGACTACAAGATACAGTGAGTAGTTACATTAAATGAATTTATTACATCAGACTACTGCAACTACTGTGGAAAAAAATGGAAACAAAGCTTTTGTAAATAAGGAAGGGAAGAGAGGTTAAAGGTAAGGGAAAGGAGTGGGGGGAAAAAGGAATCAAGATATATCAAGTACAGGTACAAATTCTCTATACGAATGTGACCATTATGTATATCTAAAGTGTATCTACAAAATAAATTTTAAAATTTGTTTTAAAAACAATTTTTTATTGCAGTAGAAGACACATTGCTGTCGATCTCCCTTAAAATACTCCTCCTTGCTCATACTTATCCCATAATTCTTGCCACTTTGTAAAGAAAGTCTAGAAGTTCTCTTTTGTGAATGTCTTTAGTTGTGGTGTTGCTGTGATCAACTTGATGTCCTGAATCCATTCCAAACCTCTATGACCATTTCTGTGAATAAAAACTTTACCGTGTGCCCGCACCCTACTTATTCGCTGGATCTGACACAGTGCAACTCCTCGCTCTTCCCCAAAATCAAAATAACCACAAAAACATTGTGAATAGATTCAGGACACTGAGGCAGCCATGAAAGTACAGCCAAAGATATTCACAAAAGGTGTTATATGACACCTTGTTGTGCTTTGAGTTGCCAGAAGAAGCACCCTAGAATTGGTAACACATGCCTCTCCCCACCAAGAATAAGGAAGAGAAGTTCTGTCTTCCCCCACGCACACAGGTAGAACTGCTTCAGAAAGTGGTACAAACAATGGGACAAGTATATTCAAGGAAAGGGGAGTTTTGAGGGGGATTAATGTCAATGCATCTTTTACCATAATATTGGTTTTTAATTTAAACATTCCCTCTTAAACTGCATGGCAGCATCCACATTAGATGCTGGGGGCACATCCCATCATCATGGCAACCCAGGATGTCTCCAGATGGGGCCACATGTTCTCAAGAAGACAGTGTTTCCTTCTAGTTAAGAGTCACTGTAAAAATAGACAGGCTGGAGATGTAGCTCAGTGGTGCCTCACCTGCCTTGTAAGTGCAAAGCCTGGGTTTAATCTCTGGTACTGGAAAAAAAGGTCACTGTAAAATAAATACAAAGGCTTGACAAAAATACTAAAAATGAATAAAAACTACAAAAGGGTGATAAAGAATTTCTTCCTAAAGCACAAATTTGTTTCTATTATCTTACAAAAGTGTACAACTAAATCACATTTTGTTATACATTTAACTAATTTGGAGGTCAGAAACAAATGAAAACAGATTATTTCCAAAAGAAAAAAAGTGATATTTTCTATTATAGAAACACATGAACACATAACATAAGAAAACTCCAAAGTATATTTTATCATTAAATATAGTGACATAAGAATATGAAAAACTAAAATGGCTTGATTTTCTGGAATAGCAGGAGAGTAGGCAAATATTTTCCTACTTTATTTTGGGGTGTGTCATGGAGCTGCGTGGGAAAATAATCACATGTTTATATCTCTTTTGGCAACAAGTCCCTCTGGTGGCCGTAGTGATGGAGAGCTTTGTGCTTGGTGGGCACCACTGCAACTTTGTTAATCATAGAATCCACCCTTGCAACTCTGGAGTCCTCATCACTCTTCTGAAAAAGCAACTTGTCAGAGAGCAACAGGGGCCAGGTCAAGTCTAGAGAAGAGGAATCACCACCCACCATCGAAAGATGAAAGTCAAACTGAACCTGGCAATGCACACCTGTAATCCCAGCACACTGGGAGCAGAAAGACTAAATTCCTAGCCTAACCAGGGTAACTTAGCAATTAAGCAAAACCTTGTCTCAAAATGAAACACTTTTTCAAAGTCGGCGATATAGTTCAGTATGAAAATCTTGGGCCCCATTTCAAGAACTAAAAATTAAAATCCAAGCCTCAAGGTGACCCTGTGGGGAGTGTGTTGGAACAGTGAGGTGACAGATAGGGAACCAAACATTTCCCACCACCACCCCGGGCTTTCTGGCCAAAGTCAGTGTTTGTTCACTCTCATAACTAACCCAAGTTTTAAGAGTTACTCTTTCTCCTGGGCTCTGGGAAAGAATAACCCAAAACTATATACAAATGCCTGGGGTAACACAGTGGAAAAGCGTAAAGCATACTAAAAGTCTAGGTCACCTTTCTCACAAAATACTGGTGCTGCTCTTCAGTTGGCGAGCCCCATAACACACACCTCCTTCCCATTGATCTGTCTCCTTCCTATGATAGCCACCCACCTTATCTAGTGAGTGTAGACAAAAGGAAAAGGTGAGTTCTCCTCATTCTAATGATTTTGTCTCTAGGAATCTCTCTCTTTCAAAAATGATGGGCACCAAATTCATCTCACCATAAGGACAAAACCACAGCTCACCAGATGGACCATCCGAACCCTTCAGCCTCCCACAGAGTAGCTGCATCAGAACTTCACACAGCTCAGCCATCAGCAGGGTACGGTGGTTCTGCAGCAACCTCAAGAGCAACCTGATATTGCTCCTGTGCTCACAGTCAATTGAGTTTTATCACCTCTGCTGGCACCTCACATTCATAACTATCACTCCAGCACCGCACCCAACGGAGGTGAGTTCTATAGATTGGCAGTCAAATAGTACAGGGAGGCTGGATAGGCACATAGAATTTGGTAGCTTAAGCTCTGTCCTCTCCTCTGCCAGATACCCAATTCTGGGAAATAAAATTTCACTTTTTGTTGGTGTCTTATCCTGTAGTACTTAGAGTGGTGATAATGGTGATGATGATGAGATGATGTGATATGATAGTTGAAAGCAACAACTAAACCATGCAAAGCCTCATAGTTTACACCTTAAATTCCATTTTCACTAGACAACACCTAATTTTAGAGCCAACTATTCCATGTGCTCTCATTTTAGCCATCAGCCTTCCCTCCACCTACCTCCTTAACTAAAAAGTGAAGTGACGCCAGGTGTGGTGGCTCATGTCTATAATCCCAGCACTCGGGAGGCAGAGGCAGGAAGATTACTTTGAGTTCAAGGTTTACCTGGGCTGTGTAGTAAGCTCAGGGCCAGCCTGAACTACACAGCAAAACCCTGTCTCAAAAAAAAAAAAAAAAAGTGAAGTGACACTCTTAATATTCTCAAATGCCACAAAGCAACTTCATTACAATTATGTCTAGGCTGTACTAAAAAGCACACTACCCAATCAACCCTCAGGGAATTCCCATAAGAAGCTAGTGATCTCAGGGGATAAAGTGTGCTAGTTGGACATGAAGTTCATAGTATGCGCTATCAGAATAGATGAAGAGAAAGGCATAAAAATACATTGTTTTGTCTTCTAAGTACAAAGAGCTTTCCTGTGCAACAGAGTTGGAACAACCTCCTTACCTGGTGGTGTTTTGGGTCTTTTGTTTTGTTTTATTTTTGTTGTTGTTTGGTTTTTTTGGTTTTGTTTTGCTTTGTTTTCTGAGACAAGGTCTTGCTACATAGCTCAGTCTGGCTTCAAACTCAGTATATAGCCTAGGCTGGCCTCAAACTCACAGTGATCCTCCTGCCTCAGCCTCCCAAGTGCTGGAATTACAGGTGTGCACCACCATGCCTGGTACTTGGGAATTTTACATTTCTTTGTCCTGAAGTTTTGTTTACCATGCCCGTTCCTGTCCATAGTGTCTCCATGACTATACGCACCAGTCACTCTGTGACCAATATGACTTTGTCCCCTGTATTTCAGAAAGAACAATTCTGAGGAGGGCAGTAGACTCACATGCACTATAGTTGGGAAGACAGAAATCACACCAGAATCACTGGAGTTGTGAGTGAGCACTGAGTATTTCTACCTCAGATTCCTACCTAACTTTGGCCTTGTAAGCAAAACCTGGGTAGTTTTAGCCTAAGCCTACCTATGCATGCACATAAAATCTAATGGCCACTTCTGCTAAATGATGCTCAAATCCCTTGAGTGCATTGGATGAGATGTCTTCCTTGGATCATGTCATAAGGATCTATGAGGGAGGGGCATGTCATATGACACACGTACATGACAACATATGTGTCATATGACACCTTGTTGTGCTTTGAGATGCCAGAAGCACCCTAGAAATGATAACACATGCCTCTCCCCACCAAGAATAAGGAAGAGAAGTTCTGTCTTGGCTTCCCCCAGGCACACAGCCCTGTCTGACTGCACAGTGTAGAGACAGCCCCCTCTGCTAGAGTCTTCCATCATAGCCACTCCACTGAGAGTTCCCAGAAAAGTTTCAATCCATCCTTTCATCTACTTCTCACAGCTGTGGTCTTATCTTTCACTCTGTCCAAATCTCTGTACAGATCAGACATCTAGTCCTTGGCTAAGTCCTCCTGGCCTTTCATGCTCACCTCTGTGACCCAGGGACTTTGTCATCAATAAAAACTGCTTCACCTCCAGAGTTACTCACTGTCGTGTCCTGCTTCAAGGTGACAACCACTTCTCTATCTAGCCTGCTTTTTCATGGACTACTGCAGGGTAATTTTTCCACTTCATTGAGTGCTTTCCTTTCTTCACGTCCCTCCCCTCCTACCCTACCTCAGGCCTGTGGCTCTTCAGGTCCGCAACCCTCTGCCAGAAACTGTCACTCTCTCTCACCACTCTCCTTTTATCATCCTTATTTTCAGAAGCCCCAGTATTTCTAAGTATATTGTTCCTGGCTTCTTAGATAAGACAGCTCTGCCCAATGCAAGGCTGGGGTGCACATCAGGGTGTTCAGCACCCCAGCACTTTGCTGAGACTCAGGATTCCCCCGGCACAGACCCTGCCCCAGGAAAGGCAGGATGGGACTCGGGCAGGGGCTGGTGCTGTGTCCACAGGCACAGTATCTCCCCAGAGAAACCTGAGTTTTGCTTTTAAAAGTTTTTCAACTGAATCCAACCCAGCCAGGTTATCTGGGAGCATCTTCTTTACTCACAGTAAATGGATTATAAACTTGAATCGCCTCCAGAAATGCCTTCACACAACACCTAGCTCAGTGTCTGATTGAATAACTTGGAACTGTGCTTTAGCCAAGTTGACATGTGGAAGTGACCATCTCGGGAGACTATATAATTTTCCATCCAGAGACAGTCTTGAGCGTAAAAGAGCTACTCACTATTATGCCAGAACAAGCATCAGCTTAAAATGTAAGATCTCATCATACCTCTGGCATCCCGAAATCTGCCTTGCTAAGTCCCCCTTCCTTGACAGGGTTCAAGAAACAACAAAACAGCTTTCCACACAGCAGCAAGAATCAAAACCATCCCCATTGTTTCTCTCCCAAGGGGAGAAAAGAAAAAGAATCAAAACCATTACATCTCAGTTAACAGACCTGGGTGGACCTCAAACTTGAGAAAAGGGAGGGGAGACCGTAGCAAAAATTTGAAGACTGAAGCCTGGGAAGGTTACAGTCTAGCTTTTTTGTCAATTCCTCCAACCTAAATAGCTCTCAACAAAGTTCACAATGTTCTCTATGTAACAAGGAGGGAGCAATATGCAATAATGATTGAAGAGATGGGATCTAGATCAAATTCCTTTCATTCAAATTACTGTATAACTTTGAACAACTTACATAAGCTCTCCATGCTCAGTTTTCTTATCTGGAAAACAGGGAGAATGAACTGCAAGCACATAAGTACCTTAGAATATTTCCTGGTAACATTCATTATTGCCACCACTGTATCCAACAGACACACTCTACCTCACCTGTTAGCAGCATCTGATCACACTGGCTCGTACTCCCTTGCTAGACACTGGTCCTGCCTTATCTATAGCTTTTCTTTCTAGGGTTTTGTTTACCACACTTCAAAATAGGAAATGAAAAAATTCCAGAACAATTCACGGTTTTTGAGTTGTACCTTGTTCTAAGTAGCACTGTCCTAATTGCTCACTGTCCTGCTTTATCCTGCCCTGGGGCAGAACCACCCCTTTGCCCAGTGTATCCACACTACGTGTGCTGCCCACTCACTAGTCCTTTCTCAGTTGTCAGGTTTCACATCAGTCATCATGGTGTTGCAGCACCTGCATCGAGTAACCCTAATTTTAACTAGTAAATGACCCCAAAAGCAATATATTCAGTATATGCCAATGAGAAATCACAAAGTACTTCACATACCAAACATAAAAGCTCTTCACCTACTAATGAAAAAAAATCATGATGAAGTTGCTAAGATCTACAGTAAGAACAAACCTCCTTTCTCTGAAACTGTAAAGAAAGGGGAAAATTCCTGCTAGTTTTTCCATCACATCTCAAACTGCAAATGTTATAGCCATGATAACTGCTTAACTGAGATGAAAATGTCCTTCAGTGTGTGCACATATGCACAGAAGAAAACAGTATGTATCTTAGTTTCTAGTCACTGGGACAAAATACCCAACTACTTAAAACTAAAAGAGGAGAGGTGTTTTGGTTCCCAGTTTTAGTCCATGGTCAACTGGCTCCAAGGCAGGAACAACACAGCAGCAGGGCATTACAGGGGACACCCAGGAGACAGAGGGAAGGGGGAAGGGGGGAAAGAATACATCTCCCAGGGCATGCTCCAGTGACCCACCTCCAGTCAGCGCACATCTCCTAACAGCACATTTAATGGTGAAGTTACCAATAAATGAACCCACTGATGAGTATCGCCCTTATGATCTAGTCATCTTCCAAAAGTGGCCCCATCTGAATACATAAGACTTTGGGGGACATTTTAGATCTAAACTGGAACAACAGGGCTCATACTGTGTGGGGTTTCAGAATCTACTGGGGATCTCATTCACCAGGCATATGCGAGGACTACTGTCCCCTCTCCTGGAAGCACACTGTTAGCCATCAGGGTGTTCTCTGGAATTCAGACTGATATGCTCAATAGTGTGAGAGCTTGATTGTTTCCTCACTGCATCATAAGCTCAAAGAGAGCAGGGACCATGCCTCATTTTGCATTCTTACTACTTAGTACAGTGACTGCCAGATAGCAGGTGAATGAATAAATGAATAAAAATAAACAGATGAATGAGCAACTATTAGAAGCATGCCCTAATCATGGCCATTTTAGTAGGAAACCCAGCTGGACATATCAAAGCAACGTGACTGCCATTGATGGCACAGCTAGAGCACAGCAAAGCCAGGATTCAGACCCTATCTTTGGACATCAAATCAAGTCAAATATCTTTGTGACTACTCAGAGTATTACTTTTTCTGAGGTTTGTGGTGTATGACTGGAAGTGGAGAAATAGAATCCCTGAAAGAGCTCTTGCCTCTGAAAATAAAAGTTCTAGATTTGGGCACTGAATTTGTACCAATGTACTCAACATAAAAGAATTTCTTTCAAAGAGGAAGTAATAAAGGCTCAAAAAGATTTCCACTCAAGAGCAATGTCTCCTTTCCTGGCTTAAAAATAGTTCCTCTCCTCGGCAGGGTTGGGGCTGTTTCACTGTAGTCCCTGACATCATTTCCCTCAAAACCTTTCTGAGTGAAGCACCTCCATTGACTTCAAAATGAACATTGAGCTTCCATTAGCCACAGGAGGCAGGAAACAGAGGTCAGTGCTTGGTTTTGGAACAGAGAGAAGCTAGTAAGATGTGTGGATGGAAGAGACATTGAGCTGCCTCAGACTGTTTGGCCAATTCTGCTGAGCCCTAAGTAGAGAATGTCATAGAACTATCACATGGCAAGATCAAAAAATATAATATTTCTTTATTATAGTAAAAAACACATTGCCATTAGCTCCCCTCAAAATACTCCCGTTCTCTTTGAGCAGATTGCCTCATTGTTCTTGCCATTTTCTGAAGCAGTTTTGAAAGCCCTTTTGTGAGTGTCTTGATTGTGTTGTTGTGGCTTCTACAATACCCTAATTCATTCCTATCTTTTCACGGTCATTTTGACTTTGAAACAGCCCAATGTCATATAGTGCCAGATTCATTAAATAGGTGGATCAAGACGCACCATCATGTTTCTATTTGACAGAAATTGCAATAAATGTTGGATTACAGAAGAATGATCATAAGAAGTGGTGAGTGCAGGCTTAGGATTTAGCTTAGTGGCTCCACACAAGGTCACCTGGCAAGCGTAATGCCCCAAGTTTGGTCCTTGGTACCAAAAATTAGAGTAAAAAAATACATCACTATTAGTCCCCCTAAACATACTCAAATTACTCTACCATGTTCTAACCTATTTATTCCATCATTCTTAGCACTGAGCGTTTTATTATAATAAGTTTTTTTTTTTTGAGACAGGGTCTCGCTTTGTAGTTCAGGCTGGCTCTGAGCTCACTATGTAGCCCAGGCAAGCCTCGAACTCAGCAATCCTCCTGCCTCTGCCTCCCGAGTGCTGGGATGACAGGCGTGAGCCACCACACCCGGCACTGTGGTATGTGGCATTGATTGCTGGTGGGCGTGAGTCTCCACTTCCAGCATTGTATGTGGTTTCCGGGGATTGAACTCAGGACCTTGTGCTTGCGAGGCAGGTGCTGGAACCACTGAGCCAACCCTCTGGCCCTATAATAAGTTTTTTAAAAAATCTAAGCATTCACTTTATCTTTTAATCACTCCTTGTACATGACCATTCAGAAATCAATGGGGTGATTTTCCAGAAACTATCTCTAAGAATAGGGAAGAGTTAGAATTTATTTGTAGGAAAAAAGGCTGTCATATAGATCAAAGGAGTGATGACACAGAGGTCAAGAGTCCATCCTTTCAGTCCTGGCTCTACCACGAAGACTGAGCACCCCCTGACAAACTTGTTCTGCTCTTGGTATGTTGATTTGTCTACAGTAAAGTGAGGGACATAGAACAAAATGTTCTCTTAGACTTTTAGGATTAGAATACATAATAATGTGCCTTAATGTAGTAGGTTTGCAATAGCATCTTTATAGGCTTCAAAAATTATATTCATAGCAACATGAATTATTGAATTAAGAATTAAATTATTTCTATTCTTTTGGTGTTCCAAAACTATCACAGAATTTGTTATTCAGTGTTCACAAAAAGTGGGATAATATAAAATATATATGTACTAAGCTTGATTTAAATAACTTTTATAGCTTTCTTACAGTGGTGCCCAATCTTAAGGATGACTTCCTAGGAGAGACCTGCTTCTCTGGTAATTTCTCCTCACCTTTATCTTCTGGTGAAGAGGTATGTGTTAATTACTGTTGTTTCTGTAGCAAATTACCATATGCTTTGTGGTCTAAAACAACAATTTATTACTTCATAGTTCTTGAGATCAGAAGTCCTAAAACCAAAATGTTGGCAAGACTGTGATCTTGGAAAATCCAAGGAAGAATCTGTTCCTTTGATTTTTCCAGTTTCCAGAGGTACCTACATTTCATAATTCATGCCCCCCCCCACTACATCTGCAAAAGGCATCACACTCTGAGTTTACAACACCTCTCCATTCTCTAATTCTGGAGCTCTGATCCTTCTCTAACAATTTTTGTGATTACACTGGGACCAGATGAACAATCTAAGACAATTCCTCCATCTCCAGATCTGCGGTGGATAGCATTGCATTCCCTAAAATGTGTATGTTAAGGCTCCAACCCTCAAGGCCCTAGAATGTGACTCTACTTAGGAACAGGACCAGTAGGATAAAATTTGTTAAAATAAAATCTTAACTAAAAGCATACTAAAAAATGCATTGCCAATGAAATATGATGGGCCTTTAATCCTAAATGACTACATCTTTATAAAAGAAACAAATTTGAATACTGTCATCCACACAGATATAGATAGTTGCAACAAGAACGAAAGCAGAGATGCACCTACACACCAAAGATGCCCGTAAACCAACAGAAAATGGAGAGCATCCCTGATGGTCCTCGAAAGGAACAGACTCTGCCAACATCTTGACTTTAGATTTCTAGCTTCTAAAAGTCACCCAATTTGTGCCACTACATGATACCACCCCTGAGAAACTAATACAAAGCCCTTCATGTAATAACATCTGCAAAATTTCTTTTGTCATTTAAGATAATATAGATAATACAAATTTAAAGAATTAAGTTATGGATACCTTCAAGCAGGACTACGATTTAACCTATTTATAATAAAATAGGAAGAAAATGTTCAAAGGGGAAGGAGAACTAAGGAGGATGGGCAGGGAAAAACAAAAAAAAAGGAAAGAAAAATGTGAAGGTAAAGAGGAAGCAAACAGAAACAACTTACATATATGGGGAGTGAAGAGGTTGAAGGGGTGGCAGGGGAAATGGGAAAAACTAAGAATCAAGATTTATCAACTATGGGTCTCAGTTCTCAGTGATGAATGTGATCTTATATATTACTAAAATGCACCAATGAACTCCGTAAAGAAAAAAAAAGATTTAACCTATCATAACATAATAAACACCTATTTTATAATACCTGACTTTGATCATAATTGATGAGACCAAGGGCTGAGACCTGACCCAAGGAAGAGCCAACTCATTGGCTTGTTGGTGACCAATCAGATTGCGTCCCTGAGAACCGAACCAAGGACTACAGAAACGAATGCCGCTGATGGGTTATAAGTCACACAAAATTATCACTAAACCTGGTACCATGGCAAGACCTACAAAAACCAAACAGAGAAACTAAGCAGAGGGCAGAAAGGAAGAGTAATGAAGGACTCCAACATTATAACTATATGAAAGCCACAGAGTCCTTTCAGAGTGTTTACTAGCATATCTGTGTTTGCACCTCCTTCTCTTCTTGTCTCTCACTGGCCATAGGCAGAAATGCCTGAGATCAATCAGATACACCCACTTCTTGCACTACACTACCAAAAACTACTGGTTTCCCTTAGTAGGTGTAGTAGGCTGAATAGTGACCCCAAAAAATATATTTACCCAAAATCCATGAATAGGACCTTGTTTGGAATAAGGGTCTTTTCAAATGTAATTAAGTAAGGATTTGAGATAAGTCCTTACTGTATTAAGGTGAAGACTTAAGCCAAATGATAGCTATCTATACAACAGATAGAAAAGAATAAGACACAGGGAAAAAGATAGATAAGACAGAGGTGGAGAGTGGAATTATATTACCACATGCCAAGGAACATCTGGGACCAGCAAAAGATGAAAGAAGGCAGAAAGAATCCATTTCAGGCTCTTCAACAAGAACTGTCCTTCCCATTCTGATTTCAGACTTCTGGCCTCTAATTTTGAGAAAGATTAAGTTTCTGTTGTTTTAACCCACTACATTTAGGGCATTTGTTACAGCAGCCCTAGAAAACTAAAACAGGAGAGACAGTGGGTTTCAAATGCACCAAGATAGAAATTTGATTGAAGAACAAAACCTTAAAAGTCAGCATCCAGGCAGGCAGATAACAACATGAACCCTCATATTGATTCCTGGTTTGGAAGGTATGATCCAAGTAAGTCCACCTTCCTCCAGGAATCTGACCAGGAAATAACCTGTGGATAGAAAGCCTCAAAAGTTCAAATTCCACTTGCCTACATTCCTGTGAAATGTTCTAGTAAATGACTTTAGTGACCATGTCTTACTCCACTTGTGTCCCTGCTGTATTTTGAATGTCGCCCCAAAGTTCACATGTTGGGATTTACTTCCCAGTGCAACAGTGCTGAGAAGAGAGAGCTGTGTGAGGGTATTAGATCATGAGGGCTGTGTCCTCATAAATGGACTAATGCCCTTATTGCAGACATGAGTTTCTAATAAAAGTAGGGGGTTGGCATCTTTCTGTCTCACACACACTTGTGTGCTCGCCTGCCCTTCCACTTTTAGCCATAGAATGATTGCAAGAAGGTCTTTGCCAAATTTTCAAAATGTGGATCCCTAGATCTTGGGCTTTTTAATTTCTAAAACTAAAAGAAATAAATCTCTCATTATTTATAAGCTATCTACCCTCAAGTCTTTTGTTATAGCAGCACAAAATGGACTAAGACACACACTAAAATAAGACTATTCTACAAATAAAGTTGGGGCTCAATGTATTGCCCATACTGTCACCAAAGTAATGTTTCTGGACACCAATATGAGCATGACACTTCTTGACCCAGGATTCTACAGTGACCCCACATCTCTCCAGAGAGCCAGAGACCATGGGCATGTGTACCTTGTACCAAATTCACTGTCTGGCTAATGTAAAGATTCACTTCAGGAACTTTGTTATGACTTGTATTGAGATAATCCTCCCAAATATCATGCAGTTGTAGATGGGGCTTTTCAGAGGTGGTTGGAAGTAGAGTGTGTACTGCTGGGATCAAGAATATGTACTGGGCAGTGCCAGGCGTGGTGGCTCATGCCTGTAATCCCAGCACTCGGGAGGCAGAGACAGGAGGATTGCTGAGTTCAAGCTTGCCTGGGCTACATAGTGAG
>PVIC010012651.1:0-39318 GCA_004025085.1 Thryonomys swinderianus | reverse complement strand
GAAAGGAAAGGAAAGGAAAGGAAAGGAAAGGAAAGGAAAGGAAAGGAAAGGAAAGGAAGGAAAGAAAAGAAGAGAAAAGAAAAGAAAAGAAAGAAAGGAATGGGGAAGTAGCTCTGCGTATAGTGCTTATATACCAAAGCAGGAGCTCTGAGTGTAATCTTCAGTACAAAAGCAAACAAACAAACAAATATACCTGGATATTCTCAGATACCGCCCTTGTCCTGCAAGATACCTGGAAAGACACCTTTTTTTTTTTTTTTGAGACAGGGTCTCGCTTTGTAGTTCAGGCTAGCTCTGAGCTCACTATGTAGCCCAGGCAAGCCTTGAACTCAGCAATCCTCCTGTCTCTGCCTACCGAGTGCTGGGATTACAGGCATGAGCCTGGAAAGATACCTTTAATTGAACATTAATTCCCAAAACAGGATTTGACTATAGGATTATTTTATTAAATTGAGACTTTTAATCCAAGAATGTTTTAGCTCACCCATCTTATTTATATCCCACAGTAGAGTATTATAGTTTTCTTGATATAGTTTCTTCATATCCATGTAACCTAATTTCCTGGTATTTTATACTCTTTTTACTGTACTAATTAATACATTTTGCTGTCAGGTGTCCTTGCTGGTTAATGTAAAACTTGACTAAAACTTGTATGGGACCAAATTACAATGGAATCATCCCCAAGATGTATTCACCATGTTGGGTGATTTGCATACACTTCATTGGATTATGCATTCTACATGGCCCACTTAATTGAGCCGTCAGAGGGCAGGATGTTTTTTAAAGCATTCTGGTTGTGTTGTTTAAAATTTAAAGAACTTAGGATCTCTTGGTTTACTTTTCTAATTTTTATGACAAAAATAAAGGGGGTTTCCAAGAAAATGCTTCATTTCCAAAGCCATACTGATTTCCATTTAGTACATATTTACTGAGCATTTACCATGTATTTGAGAACCAAATTCTAGGGATCCCAGAGCATCCTCATACCATAATCCTAAATAAGCACACAGTAGCAGTTCAATAAATATTAGATGGCTGTGATTGCTTTGGTCTGACATAACATGTAATTTCTAGAGGGTCTTACTCCTTAGGTACATAGAAAGCAATAACTACAACTTCACGTTATTTGAGTCCACTTTTGCATCATTTCATAATCACCATAAAGGCTTTTCTTGAATTTCAGAGGGAAAACACTGCCTTTGCAGCCGGGAAAATACAAGCCTGATCATTGGGAAGTTTTGCAGGAAGCAGATGAAAAGATTTCTTTAACCTCTTGGGCTTCCTAAAGTATTTTTCCATCTTGCAATAAATTACACATGGTTCTCTGCTCCCAGGAGCCTGGTTTTCCAAGTTTGTTTTTAAATATGGCAGTAGTTTGCTGACAGCTGCCACTGGAAACATCTATGGCTTCATCCACTTCATGAAATAGCTGAGTATACTGAGACCTAGCAGCACTTTCCCAAGGGCTGAAGCCAAGCCAGAGGAGATTAGGATGAGATTCAACTCGTGAACACGAGGCATAGTGCATGTTAAAAATAGAAATGTATTTGTAAGAGGCTAAATTAAGATCTGTGGATAAACAAGTTGGTGTAGGTTAGGAGTAAAATCTCCAGTGGCTCAGGATACATCTCCGGCTTTATTGTAGAGTCAAGGTTAAGACCACATTTTTTATTGTTCAAGTTTCAACTCTGGCATTTGTGAATTGTATAATCTTTGGATTTTACCTAACCGGGCTGGGTTTAGTTTTCACATTTGGAAACCAAAGGTAACATCACACTTACTTTAAAGACAAAGTCTTGGTGAACACTCGCTATGGTGCCTATGTACAATAATCCTCAATTAAGTAACATAGATCCAACTAAGGTAGTTGAGCATTTACAGATCCTGAGTCTGACCTAGGAGAAAAATATAAACACTTTTATGTTCAGTGCCAACACATTAAAAATGGTTTTTAATCAATAGCAATAGAGAGCTTTCATAAGCAGTGTCATTCAATTAAACTTAACTACATAAAATGCAGGTATTGGGGTTGCAAGGAAGAAGAAGGCGTGATTGCATCATTTAAAGAGCATTAAATCCAGGAAGAGATAAAGGAAAATCTCTCATGAATATAATGGTCTATGGTAAGCAGCACTTTAATTACAAATAGCCCTTTCATTTCAGAGGAAGAGTGATTGTTTTAGTTCATGTGAAGGCAACATCAGAAAGGAAGGACACAGATACAGTCTTCAGGAATCACTAGGGTGGGATGAAATGGTAGTAACTAGAGATAGTATGACTAAAGGAATAAACAGAAGGAAAAATGCTCCAAAACAAGAAGCTAGGGGAATTGAGTACACAAGTATGTCTTCATTTCTGTGGCAAACACTGTGCGCTCAGGGATCAGAAAATTGCTAGGTTAGGCTGGAATCCTGAGCATGGGTGGAAAAATTCAGAATGTACCCATACATAGGCCAGTGAGGACGCAGGGATGGAGGACTATGCATAGATACCATGTTGTAATTCCAATTTCAGAAACTGAACGATCCAACAATAAGAGTCACCACAAATGATTAAAAGTGGGGCTTTTGGGTTTGTTGCTGTGCTGGGGATTAAATTGCCTGTGCATGTCAGGCAAGTACTTTATCACTGAACTATATCCTCAACCTTTCCTTTTTTATTCAGAGATAGGGTCTCTCAAGATTACCCAGGCTGCCTTTCTCTTTTGAGTAGCTAGGGTTTGGGCGTGATTACTCTATAGGCTGGAGATTACTAAAGGAGTTCTGGTGAGAGACAAAAAGACCTAGATTCAAGCATGTCAGTCAGAATAGTTTGAATGAAAAGTGGCGGGACTGACCACTAGTTAGAGCACACGCCCTAAATATATGAGGCCTCTCACCTCCATGACTATGAAAATCATGAGTCACTATTAATTTGATGCTCATGAATGGAAAGATGACACTAATGTCAAACTGAGTGAGAGTTTTGAGGCTTTCCTGGGACAACCTGCAGAAAACTTGAGATGAGTGAAGTCACCGAGACAGTGGAGGAGGGGAACAAGGACAGGAACCTGGAGAATGTCTATGTCGAGGAGTCAGAGAGAACAAGGAGAAATGAGAGGCTTCAGAGCAAAGCCTGAAGGGAACAGGACCACCGAGGTGAGAAGAAATTTAAAGTGGTAGATAACACATATCAGAGCTTCTGAGAGTATGAGAATGAAAACCTGTGGGAAAGTAAACATTAAATTCAATTATTAGAATGAAATGGGTGACCTTGAAGAAATCAATTTTAACAGAGAGGTGAGGTCAAAAGGCAGAGTGTGCAGTCAGTAAATGAATGTGAATAGACTGGGAATTGACTGGTTTTTGTGAAATTTCTCACCGTGCCTAGGAGTTATAAGAAAATTCCACAGGCAATTTTTATCTGCAACAATGAATCCTTTAATGTGTTAACTGTTGCATTCCTTCTGTTCAAAGTGCTTTAATCCACATTACCCCTAGCTTTCATCCATGTTAGCCAATCACCCTTGTCAAGCCAGAAAGTCAGGTATTAGTTTCTATATTTATGAAATAGAATAAGGTACTTACACCAGATCACACAGGTAGCAAACAACAGAGTTAGGACAAGAACCCATGTTTCCCATCTCCTATTCGGACACCATTTCCACCGCTCCAAATCAAACATGCAGAGATCTACTGTCACTTTGACTTGTAATATCTGGCAATGCAACATAAGAGACTATATCCAAGAAGCCAGTAACAAACCCAAGAATCAGATTCCATCAAGACTTATTTATTTTGGAATAATCAATATCAGAATTCCTTTCATTTCCTTAAAGTCTGCCAAATCTAGAGATCTACACTGCTAGTGCTGACAACAACTGTTACTGCGTATTCAGAGTCAAAAGGAGTGTGTACTAGGATTCTTTCTCTTAGGAAAAGAAACAACTTAACGGTTCCCCTTAAAACAGAATTTCTCAGTCCTCGCCACTGACTTCCTTCCTCCTTCATTCTCAAACCATTAGCCATAATTACTAGCTGGTACGCAATGATATAACATTTTAAAAATAGGCATGTAGACCAGCTGTCCATAGATATTACAATACTTTCCATAATGGATCATTTCAGAGAAGAAGTACTTTCTCCCATCACAGTGACTTTCAGCACTCAAGTCCTCTGCTCATTCCACAGTCACAAGAGTGAGAGAGACTTGGAGTATCTAGAGTTGCTCAAGCTGCAAGTAGTCCTTGGCTCAAAACTGATCATGAATTGTGTTTCTACCATTGGTCTTGGTACAGTTCAGATCATTGCATACTGTCCTTGTCTTTAATCATTAAGGTTTGAGGCCTTTCAGTTGGAGTAGTAACTTATAGCCCCAGACACCACTGAAACCAGTGGGGAAGAAGGTGCTACTCTGTGATACTCATGAACAATAGAATTCCTTTGCCTCTTGATTCATCATCTGCCAATAGTTTTCTCACTACTCTTGGCCCCTTTTATCTATTTCCTGCCTGGTCTCCAAAACTCGACTGCCTGCTGTTCTCTCTGTGGTTTCTTTCAAATGCAGATCTGACCTTGTGTCCAACATAATTCAAGGAATACATTTTAACTGGCAAAGAAAAATTTAAATTTTTAGCTTTGTGTTAGTCTTTTCATAGATCACTAATAGAGAAGGGTCCAAGACAGATACCTCTAGATTTCAGGTTTGATTAAACATTTTGGATTATCTGATCCAGGATAAACCAATCAGATTCCTCCTCTTGATAAGTTAGAATGAAAATTCAACTCCTCTATTCAAATACAGGCTTCTCTGTTGAACTCAAGGGCCATGACTAGGCCACCTAATAGCAGATGGGAATTTCACCCTGCAGTGAGACAGGAATATAGTGGAAAGTCTGTATGAGAGAACTGGAGTTTTATTCCAATCTTGATACTTTTCCTTTTCTTGTTCGAAGCTCTATCTGAACCCAGGTTTTAGGGCTCCATGACATATTTATTTATTTTTTTGGCTAATCAAAAATGGTACAAGTGTAGAAAACAGAATTGTTTCTTTAAATTACCTTTAATAATCATTTTAGGAAATTTTAAGGGACAAAACTATGAGGACATGTAAGGGATTGAAGAAAAGATATTGCTATCAATAGACTTGAAATACCCATCCTGTTGGTTTCCTAATGATACCATTGGTACAATTTATTCTGGAATCCAGAATTCTTATTTATAAATGGAAATTATTATCCTAGTCTCACAGAAGTACTCCAAAACTGAACTTGGATATGCATATGAGTTGATCTGGCTATAAAAACTAGACATAGGATACGACCACCAGAGGAAAGTTACAGGATGGCCAAAAGCCACAACGTGAAAGATCCCATACGCCAGGCTGAGACTATATTGCAGACAACCAAGTAATTTAAGGGATTTGCTGAAAGTCAGGAACAATGAGATTTTAAAGAGATTGCAGAGAGATTTAGAAAAGAGATAAGAAATAGACAAAAACTGTCCAGAATTGAGGGAATACTTGGGGCTACATCCCTGGGATCTATGATACAGGCCTGAGACAAACAGCTGACAGTGGATTTAGAAACAGAGAGACAAAATTCTCCTATCTTCCTCAGCATGCAGATATGTAGACTTATGAATACAGTGAATTAGGTCCTTCCTATTGACTACTAACCATGGAGTTTGTTTTTTAGGTCTCTTATGTACAATGTAAATGTGCTTTGTATTGCAGAATCTCAGGGAGTAGACATCACACATAAGGGAAATTTCTAACAACATCATTATCCACATTAAACCTCACAGTTATACTCCAGGATGCCAAATCATTTTATTTTAAATTAAGTGCAAATAAAACCCTGCATTATTCATTATAGCATAATCAAGTGCAACCCTTCTTTACCTAAAAGGACCCTACATATTAAAAGCACAATGCAAAAAGAATAACTAAGTCAAGGATCATTGTTCAGGAAGACCCGGAAGGGATTGGTAGCCTTTGTCTTTCAACAATTTTGACACAGGCTCAGAGCCTCTACTTTCCTGTGTTTCAGCTCTGAGTTCACTGTTAAATATAGGTTGCCCAGAAAGCACCAAACTGGACAGAAGAAATGTTTTAATTTCTTCAACAAAAGAAAAATCCCCAGTTATGGTGTTGGGATTCCATACCTACTGAGGTTAATGTTTTTGATCAATTTCTTATATGGTCTTATTCCTTGGAAATGACATAACTTAACACATGCAATAAACATGTAATTAATAATATGACTTCTCATCCTTTTTGTCAATGACTATGATTATTTTAATTATAATTGGGAATCAGAAGCACAGGAAGAAATTAAGTTTCATAGAAATGCTTGATTTATGGGATGCAAGTGAAACCCTTTACAAGTTTTGGACTCATATCAAATAATCAGAAGTGTTCCCTAAGTCCTATACAGTCAACCAAACACATTTGACTCCAAAGACCGCCACTTCCGTATCTCTTTTTTTCCACTTCTGCTTCCTGCCCTTCCCCTCTCACACACTTAGATCATTTTCGACATCACATTTAACAACGCTGGTCTTCACTAGGGAAAGTCGTGATAGGAGTAAGAGTGGGAAGTGGGGAACCAGCCTCTTTCTGAAATCTAACACTCTTGCACAGAATTATGTTACTAAGAACAATGAGATTTAATATTATAATTTCTGTGAGTGTCCTATAGATGACAGATATTGGTTATGTACAGCATATTCATCGGACTGTAACCATTAAAAAGCACACTTTTTATTTTTCTGCAGTTTTTTTAATCCATAAGTTATTCTAGTCTCTTAATATATAATAGATTCTGCAAGACAGCTCCAGGGAGTTGGTATCTCCCGAGCACTTATGAACTCTCCATCCTTGTACATGCTACTTATCTTGCACTCTGAATTTCCGTTTCTCCAACCATAGGCTGGAGATAATAGTAAATGCAGGTCATTGTCATATGAACTAACGTTTCTAACAAAACCCTCTACAGAGTGCTAGGCACATAGTACACTACCAATAAATGTTAGTCGTTATCACTGTCATAATTATTAACATAATTATTTTCAGAAACAAAGTGACAATGACAATAGGAGAAACATTCTTAAAATTCTCCCTAAAATACAGATCAGTACAATGTGTCTTATTATGGTTTAGATCTCGAAGGCTCCATGTGTCGAAAGTTTGGTCTGCAGCTTATTGAACCTTTGAAAAGTGGTTGTGTCAGTCATGTTTTCCTTGTTGGGAAACAATACTCCAAACTCAGACCTTAAGGGAAGAAAAGTTTATTTGGGCCCATGTTTTTAGTCCCTAGTTGGGCAGCTTCAAGGCAAACAGGGAAGGCAGAAGGGTCTAGATCAGGACAAGTTGCTCATGTCTGGTGAGTAGGAAGCAGATGGTGAAGACTAGAAACCCACCTCTCCCAACCAGGCCTCAACTCTTAATAGCAAGTCAACCATACTGCCTTCATAATTCAGTCACCTTCCAAACACAGGAGGCTTTTGGGCTCATTTAGATCCCAACCATAACAGTGAAGGAACCTAAGTAGAGGAAGCATGTTCTGGCTCCTTCTCTCCCTTCCCTTCCTAAAATGAGAGACTTTTCTGTACCATGTCCAGTCTACCATGACGTTTCTACTCAAAGCAAGGGAGTGTGGGGCAACCGATTGTGACAGGAAACTCCTGACAGTGGGAGCAAAAATAAAACTTTCCTCTTTTAAGTTGTTTATGTCTGGCATTTTGTCTTGGCAATGGAAGGTTGATTAACATATGTCCTTTCACCCAAGACTGGTTGGTTCTTCACATACACTGCTATGAAATGTCCGATCCTACTGTCTTCACAGGTAATCACAGATACTTCTCTGCCCCCTTTCTCTCCTGGAGGCTCAAAGCTGAACCTGAATTCTTTGTAGAGGACTTACTGAGGGAGAGGACAAGAGCAGACTAGAGGCAGATAGAACTAAATCCTGTTCTATCTCTGCCAAATAATAGGGTGTTTAAGGGTTGTACATCCTTACTTCATCCTCTCCAAGGCAGAGAGAAAGATATACTCCTACAGGGATGCCAGAATTCTTAAACCAAATAAAAGGAAAAATGTAAAGTAGTACCATGGGGAGAAACCGAGCACTATATTTCTTTTCCACACTTTCCCAGTACTTTGTAAATTCAAAAAGATATGCCTTTAATGAACCAGTGAGAGTTGATGAGATCCTACCAAGGCACAGTGATATCTACAGAGGGGTCAGACCCATCTACAGTCCATCCAGCACATGAGTAAGCATCCAAAGGGCAAAATCCAGGTGAGATAAATATGCTAAGTACCACCCAGTGTAGTATGTGGATCCCCTAAGTTCTTTCTCTTCTTTGAAGAGTCTAATGTATAATTCTCTTTCTCATTGAAACCCTCTTCAGTTCTATGTGGAGGGTAAATCTCACCCTTTTCCCTGGGAAAAAACCTCAAGCCTAAGGTAAAACCAGTGACACTCAACAATAGAAAACCTCTAGGTCTTTGATTCTTCTTCTTCTTCTTCTTTTTTTTTTTATAAATGTGAACCTGCAAGAACACAGGCAGTGTTTTATACTTATTAAATTGCTGTCTATGTTGTATTGCAAGTACACAGAATGCAGTTGGACAAACGTTAAAAATAAGAAAGTTGTGGCAAATAAGAAGAGGATGAGAAAACAAGAGAAGTTGGGATAAGGGAACAAAAATACATAGTGTAAATAGAAATGGAGCATAAATTTGGTTTCCTACTTCCAAGGGGAATGTGAGAGGAATGACTGATTCTGTAAGATGGAAACCCAAATACTCTCATGAGGCATTGCTCTTCCTAGTATTGGAACTCAAGGCAAATTTTGGCCACAAGTGTTTGCAAAGGAAGATAGATTAACTTTTCATCAAGACTCACTGCGTCCAGTCTTGGTTAAACCATTGTCTGCTTGGGCCAGGGATTTAGTTTAGTGGTGCCCCCATTGCATCACTGGTGCAAGGCGCTGAGTTCGATCACTGGCACAGGGTTGGGCACAGGGTGGGGGTAAGAGAGTGTGAACAGTACAGTATTCTCTACTTTAAAATGATCTTCCCAATAAACAAAGTTTACTATGTCGTTCTCAACTTAGTATCTTTAGATAACATTTTTTTGTTCTCTGAAAAATATCATTTCTCAGAATTTTGCACTTGCAAATGTTTAACAATCAGTTCTTGGAAGAAGACAGAGACTTTGTTTTGAATCACTTACCAACTGTTGTGGTATAAGTACCAACTCAGACAATTTCAAACTGTCTATATGATGTCACTAAAAGTGGACAGGGGAGAAAGTCCATCATAGGCACAACAGACACAAATAACATTAGGAAAAATACATTAAGGAGAATTTGAGGAAGTTGAAAAGCAGTAGCTGCCAGCACAGTCTTTGCAGGCCAACGTGCTCAGATTCTGGAAATCAACAGCCCAAAGGCCAAAAGGGGGTATGCATAGAGCACATGAGGAAATCAACAGCGAGAACAAAATATAGGTGCCATTGTTACAGAGGAAATAGAGTAGGGGACGCAAATCGAGGAACATTTGACCCAGTGGATCTGTGGAGTCCCGGCCCCAGGAGAGTCAGTGAAAACAACTTAGCTACACACAGAGAAACAGAGACCAGACCTGGATCAGAAGAGTTTTGTATAGCCAGAGGCAGCAGCAAAAGCAGGAGGTGATATTCCCTGAATGCCCACTCTGGAGGAAAAAAAAAAAAAGTTTGTAAGTGAAGCTCCAGCTGTGGTGTGGGCCGCCATTTTGGGCAGAGAGGCCCCCGCTGGAAAGCTGATCGCTGAATGGTACTGCTTCCCCCCACCACCACCACCAGCCTCCTTTGCTCCCTTGAGGAAAAAGAAGGGAAAGCCATCCAGCCACAGTGGACTCCTGGCAATTGGTAAACAGATGGAGGAAATTTATGTTGAGAAGTAGAAACTCGACCCAGCAAAACCCCATGCCTAAAACTGGCCAGGGCCACTAAAACCGACCCAGGCTACAAAGGGCCAGGGGCAACCCCTCTACTCTGTGAGGGATGTGGGCGGGCAAGTGGCCTTGGTCAGTGGCAGGAAGGGGATACTCCCTAAGCTGCACAGCAGCCATGGATATAAGTAAAAACTCCTAGCCACCTGGGGGACAAAAGAGCCCATCTTTCCCTCCCCCATCAACCTAACTGAAAATAATCAAGGTATGGAACAGAAGAGGCCATTCAAGACATGGAAGGGGTCAACAGCACAAAGATCTGAGAGTAGCCTCATGCTGGCTCCAGCACAAGGTACCAAAATGGCTGAGAAAGTTAAATGGACAGGTTCTCAAAGCGGAGACTTGGGCAAATGAGCATCGGGAAGTCTGCCCACTGGGAAGGACCACAGAAACTAAACTCAAAAGTCAGAAATACCCCAGGGCCCAGCACTGATGACCTTACTACAAACCTAAAGGGGCTGCCTTGCACATTTATAGGTTCTGCCTCAGACACTAACACAGAACTGCAGGCTCTGCAGGAATTTTAGCAATTTTATTATCTTTCATTTTCCTTGTTTACTTGATTCATTTCTCTGCTTTAGCTGGTTGTATTGGATTTTTTCCCTTTTTTTCCCCCGTTGATGATGTTGATTGGGTTTTATTCATTTACACTTGTTGTTCTACTTATCTTCTTCCTCTTTTTCCATCCATTGTCTCTCTTGCTTTTGTGAAACTTCTTCTGCATATTTCTGGTGCATTGCAAAGAATCTAAATTTACTCTTGTTTCCGAGGTTTTTGTGCATTGTACCTCGGATTGGAAAACCATTTGCACATTTTTCTCTCCAAGAAGTGCTGTCTGACACTATAAACTTGTGTGAGATGTCATGTAGCAAAGAATTAACCTTTCCGGAAGGTGGCATTTGTTGTTGGCTGCTGGAGAGCTTCTCTAAGCCCTTGCAAACTTCTGCCTGCTAAGTGTTTTTGTTTACACGAGCTGTAATTGATACTATAAAACTGACAGTGTGATTTATGGTGGGAATGCTGGGCCTGGGAAATCAGCTTGACCTGCAGGGAGAGTGAAATTGAAGGACAGTCACATGAGTGACCAACTTTATATAACTTGAGTCCTAAAACAGACTCTGGACATCAAGGCTCAGCTGAGCTTCTCTCCAGACACTGGTACACCATTGTTTATTGCTGCTGGGAGACATGCATGGGTAACTCTTCTGTGCTCTGCCTTATGTACCACTTCCCTTGGCTGCTTTTATTCTGTATTATTTTGCTATAATATGCCATGACTGTCAATATACACCTTGCAATGAGTTTTTTCAGTTGGTCAAATGAAGTATTGACCATGAGGTGGTCTTAGATATCTCCATACTTGCGATCGGTGTCAGAAGTGTGGAAACCCCAAACTTTGCAGCAGTCCTGTTATGTGTTTTCGCCTACTTCCATACGCATTGTCCTTCATAGAGCTTGCTTGCTTATTAGGAAACAGAGACTGCCTGACTCACCACTGCATCACTGGGACTCAACCACTGGCAAAATGAAGCTGCTCAAACATTGGCAGAATAAATACAATAGACAGTAGCCTTATACTGATATAATAAGTAAATAGTTGTTCTGCATAATTACTTTTATTAGCCCAAATCAATTAAACAAGATAGCAATGCCTGGTGACCATTCAATAAAGCCTATTTCACAAGGAACAGAGAAGTACATCTTTGTGTTTGTGTCTTGTACATTTTCACTTGAGCTAACAATACTATTTAGACCCCAGAGAATGAAAGATTATCCTGCAGATAAACTTCCAGTGGTACTGCTTCTCTCAACTGGTCTGCTGAAAAATATGAAGGCTGATTCTCTGGGATATACCTGAATAACAAAGAATAGGGTTGATTAAAAGCTTCAGAAGCCGATTGGGTCCAGATAAGCTTGACACAGACCTGGGAAAAATACAAGCACTTCACCAAGTTATCTGACTTCCCAGAAAGCTGTCACAGAGCTGGATAATCAGATTTCTTTTGTTCGCTCTTCGTGGGACTAAAGTACATGAGAATTTACCTTGCATCTACCATAGAGCACATGTCAGGCCATCCCTTTTACCCCTTCGAATACATTCTACTCACCTGAGGAATGAGCATAAGAATACCCACCTGGAGTCATAAAAATGTTACTATGGGTCAAAGAAGGTACGGTAGTATGCTTAAAAGCTTTACAAATATCAAAGCATGTAGGTAGTAACATTCCTCTATTATTCTGAGCATACAGGGATGTATCTTACATTTGCTTAAGGTACTTGAGAACTGTAGCTAGTTAAGGCAAATATCCAAAAACTCGTGAAGGCCCACCAGATAGCAAGAGAAAACTGGCATCAGGCTAGCACATAATTTTCACAGAGTCTTTACATTTTGCTGGGCATGGGGAAAATCTCTTTGTGCTATATCATTTTGTCTTCATAGCTATCCAGAGTATATGAATTTATCCCAATTTTATAGATGAGGAAATTGAGATGGAAGGGTAACTCAGTGAGAACTCTCTCCGATTCAGAGTCAGTAAGCAGAAGAGCTGTGTGTCCAGGTTTGTTTCAGTAAAAGTCAAAGTCTTAGTATTATAGAGGCCTACCTTCTGAGGGAGGGGAAAGGAGACAGAATATGTGACATATTTGGTTATTATGTGGCTGTAATTAAGAGTTTCACCTTTGTCCTCACCAATAGTCACAAAAGCAAAGAGGGTTGAGGAGCATAGATTTTTAATATGGTCTATAACACCTGCCACTAACCATGACAAACACTGAAACCTCTGTTTCTGACTGGACTCTGAAGTTGAGATAAGATTGCTTAAGGGAATCTTGAAAATTTCAGGCTATTATACAATCCATTTGAACAGGGCGCTCAGACAAAATTAATTCATGACAACTTGTTCTCAAACTGTGAATTTTTTGGGAACGTTTCCAGTATTCATTAGCTCTCAGATTCACACTTCCACCTGTGTGTTGAAGAGCTGTTTTATCAGTTCCTACAGCAAGAACATAAAATATATGAAGGGACTGACTTTGTCTCTTTTTCTCTTTAATTTTTAGTTTTTAAGTGGTAGTGGAATAAGTTAAGAATGGTGGTCAGAAGTCCAAATCCCAAATCTCTTCTCATTTAAACCTCTAGTCTTCATGTCCATTTATTCTTCATGTGTCATGAGAATACTATTTTATCTGAGTCATGTATAGATGAGGAACTGTTAGAGAACCTTCCTAGCAATCTGTAATAGCTCTGTTTGGCTGATACATACTAATCTTGATCTTATTTTAAAGCCAGCATAACCTGAATGACCATGAATTGAATGCTGGTACAGGCCTCTCTGTATTTCTTAGGTTTAGCACAAAAGCACTAAAGAAGAAAACTTGTTAACTGGACAGTAAATTCACAAGTGTCCTCAATGTGCAAAGGTTAGCAGCATTGCAAGGCAACTGCACAGTTCTGGCTAAGTTAAAACTAATCTAATTCCTTTTTCTTCTGTGCTTATTTCATCAGGTATAGGGTCTACTTCTTCCATACAACCATAACAGGTTAGCTCAGTGGAGTTAGTACCCCAAGCTAGGAAAACAACGTGTAGACTCTCCCTTACATACATCATCCACCTCATTTCCATATCTCTCCCAACCGTCAACTCTACTTCTGTGCTTAAAATTTCACAACTTTGTTTATTTAAATGCATCTTCTCATTCCCTCTTCTGCTAATTCACACTCAAAGGGGAAAAATCAGAACAGATGTTCTCCATGTAATTTGCTCCCCTACCTGACAAAAGAGATTTGGGCAAAAATAACACAAAAAGAAACTAGGGTAAAATTGTTGGGAAGAGAAGAAATAAAGCAAACATTGTGGTGAAATCCTGACTTTCCATACAAAGTGGTCTCAGTGAGGAAGAAGACGATAAAAGGGGAAACAGTGCCCCTTCATATAGAGCAGCCATACACTCCATGTCCCCATGCTTTTATTTTTTATCATATTTCCTAGCCTACCTTTCAGCCATCTCATAATGTCATTTGAGGTTATGTACATAACCCTTATGAAAATTTTCCTGCCTTTTACTAACTACTTTTGAGTAATGGAAAAAGAATCAAGGACATTTCTGTAGCTTAAATATAGCCACCAAATTTCATGTGAGGCAAAGTTAAACCTTCAGTGGACATATTGACGGTATTTGGAGGTGAAGCTTTTGGGAGGTAATTAGGATCAACTGTGTGGAGCCATCCTGATGGTCCTGGTATCTTTATAATAGAGAGCCAATTGAGTGCATGCTTGCCCTGTCGCCCTGGCAATGCCCTCTGATGTTGGGATGCTACAAGAAGGCCCCCACCAGATAAGCCAGATAACGCCACTGTGCCCATAGACTTCTCAGCCTCTCAAACTCTACGAAATAATTTGCTTTCTTACAGATTACTCAGTCTATGGTGTTCAGTTATAGCATCAGAAAATGAACTAAGACAGGTGTGTATTATCCAGATGATTTTATCAATTATCTATTTTACATGCTCAGTGGATTTTCATTAACGTGTAACCATATCAGTGTAAGCAGACATACACACTTCCAAGACATTTCTAAAGCAGGAAATAGTTGGCTAGATCAACAAGCAGTTGTATTCATTAAATTTAAAAAGACTGCCAACTATGGACTTTTTTTAAACACTCTGATTTGCAGAACAAGGGAATAGATTCAGAGAAATGTATGAGAGTCCTATTTATGTGATTGTGAATTTTCTAGGCAGCAAGGATATGAAGCATGCTTTTTGAAAATAGCCAGACAGAAAAATCTTAGTGTGAGCAATTTACACTTGAAGTGACTGCTCTGTCTTTAGAACACGAGGGAAAGTGAGGTGTTTAATGTATCTTCCAGACAATTACAAAGCAGTCCTTGATCAAAACCCTCTGTGAGAGATATTGACAAACCTGCTCGACTGTAAGAATCTCCTGTAGAGAAAATGATCTATGAGATCACCTGCTGGCTGGTTCATGGGTCAGATTGTCAATATCTGGAGAAGGATCGCAGAAATAAACATTTAGTGTTCACTGTTCTGACATCTATATTTATGGTCCTGTTAAAGCAGTTGGTCAATCCGAAACAGTAAAAGCAATTACAATTTTCCCCAGCTAAACACAAGAGAAAGAAACTGAACTCATTTTGATGAGAAGTCAATACAGCAAGATAATCCAAAATTACTTTTTATTCATGTGGAGGGAACTTGGTACCATTATGTCTTGTCACTTGTAATTGTCTGATTAAATGAATACAGTGAAGATGTATTAATATAATGAAGTCAAAGAGTGAATTAGATTTTATTTTTCCTTCCTTTCTTCACTGTTAAGAGATCTCCACAGAATTTGGAACAGAACAGTCCTTTCCCTACTGGGTTTGGCGCCTTTCTATTTGGCAAATATTTATTCTTTTATCTAGTTTCTGCTGGAACCGTGGTGAATGGCCCCTTTTTTTTAGTTTCACTCCTGCTGTCTCAAAATATAGGTGATGCTGTTCAGCAAAAATTATTTTGGAAATGACATAAACCACCCATGCAAGACAGACTGTGCTGAATTTTAAGAATAAATCTCTTTGAAGGGGTAAGAGGCAGAATAAGTGGAGGAGGTAGCGATTTCTAGTTGTTGACGTCCAGCTTTTAGATGATCTAGAAAAAGATGCATCAAACTGGAAATCTTCTGAAGGGTTAAAACTAAAGAAAGATACAACAAACTAGCATCTGCTCTGGAAAAATGACATTCAAATGTTTGAATAGAAGGTATGATAATTTCTAATTAAGAGTTCACGTTCAGATTTAGTAGAACTGTCTTTACCCATCTAATTGATCGCATACCAACATGCATTATTTTTGTTCCTAAGCGTATATTCTTTCTCCTATAAAATAAAAATAATTATCTAACCTGCCTCATGGAAAGTGAGATTTAAAATATGTAATTCATTCAAAGTTCCCGGGAAAGAGTCTGACTTAAGTAAACAGTAAATTTAGCTGTTTTTATTAGAGTGCTGATGGACATATAATTCAATGAGCAATTATTTGTTCCTTCTCTGTATGTAACAGACTAAATGGATTCAGATACAAATCTGAACTGAATTTACACCCACAGTTTAGGATAAGAGAACAAACATTTTAGACGGCACACTGTGTCACATGAGCCACAGGCTCACCATCACTGGTTTAGGGATCTAGCTCTAACATTTACTGTTAGCTTAGCAAGTAGATTGAGAGGAGTGTTTAAAATAAAGACGTATTGTAGGACATTAGTGCCTTCTTAATGAATCCTACTTCCATTCTGACCACTACTATAACCTGTACTATAATACATCACTATATAGAAGGTGAGGGATCTTTGTAAGACTTTCTAGTGCCCTCTGTTGAATTTATACACCTAATTTCTTAATCTGAGCTACTCAGTTCTGCCTGATCTGCTATCTTTAGACCTTGTTTGCTGTCCCTCTGTCTCTCTATCCCTGCTTCAGACACTTTGCCTCAGTATCTCCTAACTGTGTTAACTCCTTTCTTTATTATTGTGGCCTAGTGAATTCTTCCATTGTGTCTGGTCTCAACTCCAGTGCCCCTTTTGGAAGGAGCTTTCCTCACCTCTCACGGTCATTGTAAACCAATTTCTCTATGGTTTTCTCTTCAAATGTCTTGTAACTTTTCCATCATGACCTTTAGGAATTATCATGCCTGTGAGTTTAAAGAATATCTGCAGCCGAACGTGGTGGCTCACACCTGTAATCCCAGCACTCGGGAGGCAGAGACAGGAGGACTTCTGAGTTCGAGGTTTGCCTGAGCTACATAGTGAGTTCAGGGCCAGCTGAACTACAAAATAAGACCCTGTCTCAATAAAAAAAAGAAAAGGAAAAGAAAGAAAGAAAAAGCATATCTGTATACCGTAATACACACAAACCCCTCAAAAGCAGACCAGGATGACTATCATGATCATAGCTAGATAACTCCTAACACTAAACTTGATTCAATAAACACTGAAAAAAATGTGTTACAGAATGTTTTTAAAGATCAAATAATCCATATCATACAAATATAAAATGAAAGTAATGGAAAAGTCGCATCTAATGAAAAAGCCAAACAGTTAAATCAGTTCAAAACAGAAGTACAGATATACAGAATTCATTTGTAGATCTGGAATATTGTAATGAATATGTGAATTGAGACACAATTGACTTTTTCCCACAGTGGGAAAGGGAGCCAAATGAGCCTTCATCTAGCATAATTCTTGCATATTTATAGATGAGAATCATTTCGCGCTATTCTGTTTATTTTAATTTACACAGTTGTAATATAGCTCAATGACAATGAAAAGTCAGAATCAGACTATTTGGAAGCATATGTTCTGAACAATACATGATTTTCTACTATAATGTACATTTTTCTCTATAACAAATAGATAAAAATTATATGGTTACATAGGAGGGTACATGCTCACTTGGGAAAGGGGATGAGAGAAGTCTTCATGGAAGAGGAAAAGGTGATTTATATGTTAAAATATAGGTAGAAATTCAAAAATAATAATCCACTAGATGCATTTTAAGCAGAGATCTAGCAAAATGATCTGGTAGTGATCTGCACTAGAGATTGAAACTAGGACCTTTACACTGAGCTATGTTCCTAGCCTGTATTTTGAGACAGAGTCTCACTAAGTCTGCTAAATTATGCAGGCTGAGCTCAAACTTGCAATTCTCCTGTCTCAGCCTCCCAGAGGGCTGGGATTATAGACATGTATTTCCATGATTGAAACCAATAGACTCTTGAAGGCAAGATTGTCTGTGTGGCAAGAAGCTATGGCAAAAGCTGAGGGAAGAAACTTCTAGAAAAGAAGGAGGACCATAGTGGGGAAGGAAACATCTTGAATTCTGGTTCTAGCACCACTACTGTTTTTGTGACTTCAGGCCAGCTTATGTATATCTTGGGTCTACTTTGCTTTCCTCTCCTATATATCTATTCAAGTTATAAGTGTTTCCTATCCTCATGCTGAACTGGAAATACATGTATGTTATCACAAGAGAAGATTACTGAAAACATGAATGGCATAAGGAAAATAATCCCTACCACATGACTAATGTTCCTGATTGTCTTCAGTAAAGGAGTCAGCAAATCTTATTCTTAAAAAATGTCAAGAACTTTAGACTGTGTGAAGTATAACGTCTTCACTGCAAATATTCAATTCTGCCATTCTACCTTGAAAGCATAGACAATATATAAACAAATGTGTGTGCTTGTGTTGCAATAAAACTACTTTTAAAAGCAGGCACCAAGTTGGATGTACTCCACAGTCCATAGTTTTTAAAACTTGGATGCCTGGAATCACTGGGGCTGTCAGTGACCATTAAATATAATTGTCAACAGAAAGAAAAGGTCTTTTTAGTTACCTATGTACAATAGTGTCTTTCATATTATTTTCCAGAAAATATATTGTAAGAGAAAAAAAGATTTAAAGGAGCTTCCTATGAACACTCATGCAATTTTGCACTGTCCTGCTCATGAAGCCATGCTGTTTAGAGTTATGTATGTGGCCATTCTCATTTATTTTGGGGTCTAAACTAGAGGGTAAAGACCACCATACTATTTGAATCCTTCTATCTGTTGCTTGATAGAGACTGGAAAATGTTTCCTGAATGAGTAAATGATTTCTTCTGTATTTTTGCTATTTCTAAATTTTAGCTCTAACATTTCAGTTTCTGGAAAATGTAAAGGCTTCTCCTCAAGCATGCTTAGCAGTATCTCCATTTTCACCAGGATGAGGCATCTCTTGCAGCAAGACACTCAGTCTGTGATCCTAAGTGTATGCTCCCTGAGCCTTTCCCTCCTTTGTGGCATTAACCTTGCATAACTGATAATTTGCCATCATAGGAATGTCCTCTTAGTGGCTGGCTGTGACCCATTTACCCTAATTCAAAGCAGTGTTCATATATTTCTCCCTGGGCTGTCCTTTTCACATGAGTGTCTCAGAGCAATTGCTTTATGTAAGGAAGGCACAGTATTTTGTTGAGAGTCATTTTATGTACACCACAAATAATAAACTATCAATTCAAAGAAATATCATCTACATTAAAATTTCTCATTTGTTTTTCTGAAGTTTTCCTTAAGTGTTTTTTTTTCTTTTGTGAAAATACCAAGCCTTGATTTTCCTGCCTACTAATAACATTTTTATGAAGTGATTTTTTTTTTTTTTTGCTTTTAAGCAGTACCAGATGTTGAAAGAAACTTCCTCTGATTGCTGTCCAGAGAAAACAAAAAGCATGTATCACTTCAAGCCTGACCTGCATAGAGGGAAAATGACCAAACAAACGCTGCCAGAGTTAAATGCATTGCAGATGGACTAAAGGAGAATTCTAGAATCCTGTGCTTTCCCTCCTCTGCTGCCATTGTTCCTCTGACTACGGTGTTATTTTTTGTTAAGGAGAAAAGATAAAATAGAAAATAGGGAAGCCAAATGATTTTATTGTGTGCTCATCTCCTAGCTTAGTATAAAAATTTGAGACCAAGTTTCACCCAAGGAGATTCACCTTCATTCTATGGAATGGTGAGAACTGTTTTGAAGAAGGAAGAGGAATTCTGTGACCAAGTACTAAAGCTTGTGACCAAGTTAAGATTGTTCAATTTGCAACTTTTCAACTTGACAACGATGGAAAAGTGATCCAAAATTCAGTGCAAACCATAATGGTAAACAGCCATTAAGGAGCATAAGCAAGCAGTCTACTCAGCTGTGATATTTAGTAAGTTAGGTATGTTACATACTAAGTGCATTTTTTGCTTAGAATATTTTTACTTGCCCCAGGTTTATTGGGATGTAATGCTTTATAAATGAAGGAAGATCAGTATTTTGAATGCATGTATCCCCACAAAATTCACCAGTTGCAATTTATGCCCCAAGGTAATAGTATTAGCAGTTGAGCCTTTCAGAGGGGGGTTGTGTCAGGAGTATTTGTCTCTCATAAATGTGATTACTGTCTCTGCATCTAGGAATGGGAGAGATGAAGAATGGGGATATGAAAGAAAAGTAAAAAGATTGAGACGCAACATATTCATATGTTCTGATCTCTCAAAAGCATATTTATTATTAAATGGAAAAAATAAAACATTCAATAATAAAAAAGCCTGGGCAGGTAGGCCTTTTTGCCCTCTGCATTTCACCATTTGAGGACATAGTGTTCACCCTTCTGCCACATGAGAATGAAGCAACAAAGCATCATCTTGAAAGCAGAGAGAAGCCTTCATCTGATGCTAAATCTGCTGATACCTTAAACTTCGCAGCCTCCAGAACCCTCAGGAACAAACTTCTTTTCAAACACCCACTCTCAGGTGTTTTATTATAGCAATATAAGTAGGCTGAAACACCAAGTAAATTTGAGATATATTGGGTTAAACAAGTTAAACTACAAATTAATAAGTATCATGAATCTTGAAGAGGTATATATAACTTAAGCTTCCCTCTATAATCTGCAAAGAATACTTTTATTGCAGAAAATTTTGTGAAACTATTGCTTCTTGGCATATACCTTGGTAAATGCTTCTGCTAAGAAAATCAATTTTCTGGAAAAATTAAGTCCATAATTTTTTATATTCTTAGCTCTACATCGTGTAAGACTTCTTAGCATGGTGCAAATGATAGAGAAGGCACCCCATACTTACCTCCTCTCTCTGAAGTATGAGCATGTAACCCAGGGTGCTAAACCAACATCCACGGATACAATCATAGCTCTGTGTTTCTAAAGCTTACCTATGCTTGTCCCCCAGCACTCAACTGAAGACTCCACAGAGTTACTTTAAGGAAGAGTGGTGCAGGAGAAAGCCTTCCAATGAGGGCCTAAGTTCCTAACCCAGACTGACCAACTGCGATGTCTCAGGGAGACGCTGATATTGGAAAACATTCAAATGCTCAACAGATTCATTTATACTCAATGGAAGTGGTGCCACTGCCGTCCTTGTTTGCAGGACAGAGCCCTGCCTTGTACGTCTGAAGGAAACAGAAACATGGCCATGAATATTAAGACAATAACTGAGAAGGTTAGAGAACAGTAGGAACATAGCTGAGGGGTGGGAGAGAAACAAAGTCAGGAAAAAAAAAACAGTAAAAGCAAAAGCTCTCAGGTAGCTGTGGGAGAATTTTCAAGAGTGAAAGCTCTGGGCTGGCGACAGATGGAAGCCAAGAGCGAAATGAAGACACAAGAAATGTTAATCAGATTATGAAATATTATTTTACAGAGTCTTGGATAAAAATTGAAGCTCCTATTTAATACTATTAGATCTGTGCTTTATTTGAATGTGGTCGAAATAAATAGTAGATTGTGTAGGTCCACAGTGCATAAGGGTTACATAGATAAATGTAACAATTGTGTTAGGCTTTTTGAAATACTACAAATTGCTTGAGGGCCCTACTATTACCTTTGAGTATTCTAAGTAGTTAAGGAAATCAGGTTAAAAACTGTTCCTTAGATAATATCAATAAAACTGTGAATGGCTCTTTAAAAATCTCAATTAGAAGAGCCAATAGAATTAACAGCTTTGTTATTTGTGCTGCATTTGATAAACAACTTAAAGTGGTTTGCTTTTTCTTGCTTTGAATCTCCTGTTACCAAGCCTTGACACTTGCTTCCAGTTGCTATAGAAATGGTTCGGGGAATCTTGACTGATTTGTTCGGAAAAATTCATTTCCTTCTGACACCATTGCCTTTACAAAAACATTCACATTGTTTACTCAAAATTGGATCACTCTACTACATGGTAATTATAAATACTGCTATTTTAAATGAAGGCTCTAAATAAGATTCTTCTGATATTGTCATCATCAAATTTGATAAGCCCTTTGAGGTTATTTTTAAATATCTGGATGTTTAATGCAATTCTAAGGTTTCTGTCTTTCCTCCTTTTTTTTTTTTTTTGATGATTTTCTGTAGCTTTTTCTGACGATTCCTTTCTCTGACACTTATAATTGACTTAAACTAAAGAAAGGACCCTTTATTTCCATCCATGATACTTTCTGGAACCACACATCATCTCGCTAACAACCATTTCATTGTGGGCTGTCTTAAGGGATGCGAATTAATGGGGAAAGAATTCATTGCCTTCCAGAATCATCTCCTCTCCTGAATTTATGGCCCTTAGGAGGCCCAGGGCATGATTCTGAGGTAATTTTCTCTACATACTGTGACAAGAATGAACGCATGCGAACCGAGAGTGCTCTTTTCTTCCCACAGTAGGTGAGAGGGTCAGAACATGTTCGTCTCTCTTCTGACCTCAAACAGAACGCTGGCCGTCCCTGTCGTTAGAGGCATTCGAGGGGAGTCTCCCGTAACTCAGGTGCAGATGGCCTGAGTTTCTTTACAACAGATGAAACACTGATGCCATTTTAAGAGACTGCTAAGACATCCTGCTTTCAATTTCCTTATAGACTTTGTTTCCTCCTTCTGCCGAAGCCACTTTATCATCTTAATGCACAGAACTATAAGGCCAGTTCTGGTGAAAGTATTGTCTCCCACAGCAGGGATATCTTCGTTTCAGCTGCACACACATTTTGGCTGCATGTCTGCACGTGGAAGTCTCTGTAGACATATATTCGATTGCTTAATATAAGGGGTTGTGGATTTGAAAGGAATTTATTTTTAACAAATTCTGCAACTGTTTGATTTTTTTTCTTTCCCCAAGCACCTAGAAAGCTGAGGCCAGTGAAATTATAAGGTCCGAAAGAGAGTTTATAAAGACCTTGTCCAGTAGGAAGCACACTCAGGTATCTCTCCACAGCTTCTCCTCCTGCTTCAATGAGGTTTAGAAAAATGCAATTGAATCCTATTGTCTCCTCAGTTTTGCTGCTGCCGGACATAGAAATACACATCCATCACCTGACCTCAACAAAACAGACCCTTCTTTTCTCCACAGTTTTCCAGTTCTCCATCATTAGCTCACTTCGCAGTCCCTCCTTTGCATCAAAAACCCCTTCTTTCACTTTGAAATTTCCCGGCAAATTCCCTTTCCATTGCCTTTAACAATTCTTTTCCTCAGGTGAGCAGGGGAATGGGAAAAAATGAGAATCAGGTCGTGTCTTGTACCAGTACAAATTCTCAATGTTGATTGTGATCAGAATGTGTATATAGGTATCAATAAAATCAATTAAAAATTCTTCTCATCGGAAGAGGCTGTGAATCTGCTGCTCTTCTAAAACAATCTCAACCTCATTTCTATATCCAAATTGTTGTGATTTCCAGAAATTGTACCGAGAAACCTCAACCAGACTCGGGAGGGCAGGGCTTAAGGAAAATAACTAAGAAGCAACTACACAAAGTGAGCAGCAGACCTACAGAGAGTTTGCTGTGATCTTTCCAAACTCTCCTTTTAAAGCAGCATCCTGGAACACATATTCAGACATCCACACACATATACACTTATGTGCATGTATACACACAAGCACTCACATTCATGCACATGCATACATACAAATGCACTCACAGACACACAAGCATACAAATATATACATGTATATTCACACATAAGTCTATTTGTCTACTCAGTATCCTTGGAAACATGTATTAACAAGTCAATGTATATTTTTAAGTTAATTTTTCAGTTCATTCACTAAGAAAATATATTCCAACATTACAACTACCTGGGCATGGTGATGTACAACTGTAATTCCAGTATTTAAGATGAGGCAGGAGGATCTCTAAGAGTTCAAAGAGCATGGCCTATATAGTGAGACTTTAAATTCAGGTTGGAATATATAGCAAGACCATGACTCAAAAATGTTTTAGAAATAAAATAAAAAAGAAAGAAAGAAAAGGAAAAGAAAAAATACAACTGAGCAACCAATTTACAATTTTTCTTTTTTCTTAGTTTAAAGAAATTTCAATAAAACCAAACAGAAAAAAAAACCCTCTGGCTCTTCTTTCTTTTTATATGTCCTCACAAAACCCAGACAGTATAAGTCAGTGAAAAATGGCCTCTAAAGCAGCCCTTACCAAAACAATGAGGCCAGTCAATATTATTCCATGAATGGATCAGTCAGCACCATTAATCCAGTTTTACAAAGAAGACATTGTCTGTGAAGTAGAGTACTGTGACCAAGTTCTGCCCTATTACGAACTTTAGGTTAAATCCATAGAGAAATGAGAACAGAAGAAAAGACAATGGAATCTAGAAACAGTTTTTCTTGATCTTGTTCTGCTATCTTTGGGACTTCTCACAAAATAATTTTTCATCATCTGTGGTCTACAGTTATTCACTAAATCGTTAGAGTTGCTGGATATCATATTTGTCAATTTCCTAACAGTTTCGGCAAAATAACATCTGTCCTATTACCAAACCTATAAGTGGATGAGGCAGGAAAAAGAATTGTATTTCAGAGACTGGAAACACTCAGAACTTTGTTTTCCATGCTAATTTGAACCACAGTCTTCTAATTAGAATATCAAGAATATTGCTTTTAAATCCACTTAATATGGGCTCCAAGATGGCATCCTGTAGATTAGCAGGAAATCTAAACTGGAAATTTAGAAGACTTCCCCCTTCCACTTTCCTCTTTTCTTTTCCGGCTTTCCCTCCAAAAGTTGCCCCAACGCTCTGCATTCGTAGGGAAATAGGATGACCAGTCCTGCAGTCCTGTCCTCCATTTGAGCCTCATAGCTATGCCCATGGACCGCTTCTAAAAGGCAGCTGCTTTTCTTTCCACAGTCTTCTCTGCCAAGAAAATGAAACCAGCCAGTCCACCAAACAACAGTGCCTCTGGATCTTTTACAGTCTTTTCAACCATTTCCACTGCTTTGGATATCTGTTTCTGCATTAAAAACTGTCCTGGAACTATCTTAGGCCAGTAGCAAAATTCTGTCTTGCTCTGAGGTTTGAGCAGGCAGAGTTTGGTGGTTCTTGTGCAGGATCTTTGACAAAGTTTCTGTAAGATGGGGATTGAACTGGTATCATCTTAAAGGGTTCTTACTGGAAATGCTCAAGAAAGTGTGTGTAGAACATCAGGAATCTTCAGTTTCTCCCCTCCTCCCCACCTTCTCACACTACAGTGTTTGCATGACCTTTCTCCATGTCTATTTCCTAATACCATACTTTTTATATGGTAATAATGGTCCCAATAGTTTTCAAAACAGAAAAAGGATAGCTCTAAAAGTGGCTCAAACACCATCTAGAGCCACTCTAATACTATTTTTCCTTGATGCAATTTGAAATAAAGAATATCAAAGGTATAGCAACATGTTCTAAAACTACCTGAACCAGAAGGCATAATTACACGTCCCCACATCATCTAAACCTTTACCAATGTAGAGACATTTACTTTTCTTCTTCTCTTCCAAAATTTTACTCTTCTTCCTTCTTCATCTTGAATATCTAAAATGAGTCCTATGATTGCCTAAGTGAAGGACAATAGGGAAGAAAAAAGGAGTCCAAAAGCTTCCCTAAGTGTAGATGCTGGTGTGGGTACTGGGATGAAGAAATACTCTTTCATCATAAGAAAAAACAAAGGAAAAATATAAGTGGCAACTAATACTGGAACTAGTTTTAAAAGTCAGTGAGGAGTGGGGGAGGTTGAGGCAAATGCTCAAGGAGGGAAGTTTCCAATGTGCTTCTAAGCAATTACTGCCTCGAGGGCTGCATACGTTGTTTGGCCAAATTTGTTTATTTTTCTTGAAAATGAGAACTCCACATTTTATATGAAAGGTCCTGATTCAGAAGTGCTAGTTACTAGTTTGAATGCTTTCTAATAATCACTGACTATGTCATTAGCTATATTCAGGGTTTCAGATGCCAGTTTGCTAGTCCTGTCTCTCATTCCAGAATAGATAAGAAGAAGTTGACTTATTGTCAAGATCATGAAAGCAAGAAAGCATGGGAATACCTATGTTTACATGGTGAGTGAAGAAATGGAAATTCATAAGGACAAATACTAAAGTATCCTTCCCCCCCATGGAAGCCTGGAGTCAGCAAACAATGACGCGCTGGCCAAAGCCAGCCTATTCCCCAATTTCCTACAGGAACTTTTATAGAACAAGGCTTATCCATTTCATTTGTGTTATCTGCCTCCTCTCATACGTAACGGTGGTGCTGAGTGGTTTCAACAGAAAGTGAGGCTTGAAACTCTATCTGACCTTTTACCAAAAAAAGCATTTGCCAACTCCTGATTTGCCATCATGTGCAGTGTCATTAGGGCTAGAAATAGTGGAAAATTTGAAGTAAATGTTCTTAAATCCATTTGCTGAATTTGAGGCTACAAAGGCAGTATTTGTGTTCTAGGGGAAAGACTATAGTTTTCTGCATTTCTGGTAGCTAGTGTGTTTTCCCCGAGTTTGGCCTGCAATTAGCAGGTGTACTCAACCTTGACCACTTTCTCTGTGACATGATAGTTAAGGCTCCTAACTCAGCAGCTTTATTCCAGTCAAGGGGAAAAATAAAACACACTACAAGCTGTGTTTTTATCCTCTTCCATTGTGTCTTTATTTAATAATTAATGACATCGTGTCACTTTTCAGCATAACTCTTCTCTGTCAAGACAAGAAAGCTTAGAATGCGGATATAAGTCCAGGTCCTCGGATTTTATTTTAAAAAAAAAACTCTACAAGAAGTTTCTAAGAATAAAAGAATAAGCCAGGATATAATCCCAGCACTAGAAAGGCTAAGGCAGGAGGATTTTCTCAAGTTCTAGGCCAGCCTGGGCTACATAGTGAATTCAAGGACAGCCTTAACTGCATATATATCAGCAAGAGGGAAATGGCAATTTATCCACAGGGTTGAACAGTTCTATATAGTAAAGACAGAGAAAAATTATCTATTTTGCATATGTTGAAAGAAAAGAATTATCGCTGCCAAATTCTGTATTCAACAAAATTTGTTTCAGAAAGAATGAAAAATAAAGACATTCCAATGAACTGAAATTCTCTGTTTTTAAGACAATCAGTTGCCTACACCCTCTTCTAAAGATAGTACTTGAGCCAGAAAGAAAGTGATAAAAGAATCTTAGACTATCAAGAGGAAAGAAACAACAAAAAGAATAAACATACGAGTCCTTACAATCCATTATTTTTCAGTAGATTTATTTGTTGAAGCAAAAGGTATAATGTGAGATTTAGTTCTCAATAAATGAGACTAAATTATAATTATAAACAAGAAAAAGTACCGAATTTCAAGGGAAATACAGTGTGAATACTTCATTCAAACTGATCTCTGTATTTTATCAAAATTACACATGATTAAATGTTTTAGAACTATATACATACATTGTACTATTTTCATTATTATACCTTTGATATTGTATTATGTGTAGTTACCTGATTTTATATATATATATATATATATATATATATATATATATATATATATATATTCATCTCCCTCCTAAACTCCAATGTTGAAACTTCATCCTTAGTGTAACACTATTGTCGAGGAGGGCCTTGGAGAAGAATTAGGTCATGAAAGCTAGTTCTTTATGAATGATATTAGGGCCTTTGTGAAAGAGACCTCAGAGAACTCCCTAACCTTCTCCTATATCTGTCACTGAATCTGAAAGTGAGCTTTCACTAGGTGCAGTGTCTGCAGGGATCTTGACGTGACTTTAGATGCCCTGACTTCTATAACTGTTAGAAATAAATTTCCTTTGTCTATAAAACATCTAGGTCATGGTATTTTGTTGTAAAAGCCCAAATGGACTAAGATATAAATTGTAATCACTGGTAAGAACTGAATAAGGTATATCAGAACCTCCCCTTCTTCGTGTTGTAACTATAGCATGTTATAATGACTAAGTAGGTGCAGAATGTCTGTTCCGATGTTGAAATAGTTCTGGAAATAGATAATGGTCACACAGTGTTATGAATATACTTAATACCATCGAACTGTACACTGAAAATAGCTAAAATGATCTCTTTCTCCATGTCCTAAAACTTGCCTTCTGGTTTCTTACCATATCTCTTTTATATCACTTATATATTTGTTAGTTTATGTATGTTTTAGTTTCTTATGTAAGAGAACCCATGCTGCATTTAACTTCTTGCATCTGACTATTTAATCTATGATTACTGTCTCCTGTTTCATCCGTTTTCCTACAAGTAATGTGATTCCATTCTCTATGGAAAGGAGACCAGAGGGGAGGGAGAGAGCAAGGCGGATAAAGGCATCAAAAACGATCACAGTATGTTTTATGTACGTACCAATTCCGCAAAATGAATGTAATAATTATGTATTATAAATTTACACTAATAACAATGTTAAAGCCTACACCAATTTAAACAGACAAAGTTGTCAAAGTGGTAAATTTGATGTGATATTTTTAGCTACAATTTTAAAAAGTGCAGAAAGGCTGTATTTTCCTAGGATTATCAATCCATTAGAAAAATCGGAAATGCATCCAGCATAAAGAAGAAAGAATGCCGTGGAGATGCGAAACACAGGAAATGGACTCAACTGCTCTGGGTACATTTCATTCTGTCAACATCTAGCATTTTAAATAGATACTTTGAAAATCCTGAAAGTAAACATTCCGACTCACTTCTCTTCTTTCCCATGAAGATATTTGGTGCCATCTGGTGAGGAGGTAAAAAGACTGAGTTTCCAGAGGAATTAACGTGGACTGCTAGAAGTACTAAATTAGCACTGGTTTTTAACTTGTGCAACAAATAGCTTTGGACAAAGGTCAGATTTCTAAAGAACAGATTAATCTGTTTTTCTTCTTAGGACGGAAAAGAGGTCTGTCAAGTCCTAAAAATACGTTATTAATCACCTGGCCTATTTTCCTACCATTACTTTTTAAAAATCCCTTGGCCAGCTCTCTGTAATGCTTACTCACCTAACAAAAATTAAGTGTACCATTCCTTAGTAATAAGGGCTTTGTCTGATAAATTGATTCTCTTATACAAGTCATGATTTCATATACCAAAGGTACAAGTGCAGAAGGAAATACAATTTATAAGCAAATCTAAAGGAAATCTGGACTGCAATAAGCCACTCAGAGCTCTTCCTTAAACTTTATCCACTCTAGTTTTTAGATTAAATAAAAGCAATTAACATGAGTTGAAATGTGATATTTTTGGAACTTTTGCAATGAGTGTGATGAGTCTGTTTAAAGAGTATCACTGGAAAATCTAATCAACTCCTACATTTTTCCAATAGACCTTGTGCTTCCATGTGTTCCAAGACCAGACTAGAAACATCAACCTCCTGAGGAAATCTTGTTCTAATGGCTGATTTCCCTAAGTGTTTTTAGATTAAAATTTTTATTGTCTTTTGATTTTGTTCACTTGATTCATTTCCCTGTAAGAGGAAAATCTTCATAATTTTAAAAGCAAAATATCTGTAAGAGCTGGCATGTCACCCTATACTTCCCAGGATTAAAAAGACACCATCAGCAACAATAATGCTTTTATTTTACATGTATCCCTTCTTGTTCCAGAATAGATCTAAGGCAGTTGTAAAAGTAATAGGAGCTGCCATTTGTCAAGTGTTGCCTACTGGTCGGGGTCTTCATTGGGCATCTTCACATGTAAGAGCCAGATTCTGTCGCCAACAGACCTAACCCAGATTCTGGCTCTAGCTTTCACCAGGTATGTGCCCTGCACTGTGTCTGACCCTCTCCCTGGTGAGACGAGGGAAATGATCATTCCCATCTCACAGTGGCGAGGCTTAATTGCGATGTTCTACCCACTTTAACACAAGCTCAGAAATGTAAAAAGCACTTAGGACAGGCAGGTCCACTAAATGAATCCTTTTAACTTTACAAAACATACAAAATACACATAATGTCTTGGAGAGATTAACCAATTTGTACTAAATGGACAGGTTTGAATCCATGTTTGTCTGTCTCAAAACCTATGATTTTTTTTCCTTATTGCTACGATTCTATTACTTCTACTCATTTTGTTATAAACAGCAATGCTTATAAAAACCATATTGCTGGAGGTTAAAAACAAACTTTAATGCAGGCTCATTAGCTTTCAATGCTGCTTTCTCTGCTAGGAATTCTCTTCCTGTGTTCGCTCTCTTTCTGATTTAGTTAAAGCAGCTCTTCTGCTGGCTGAATCGAAAAATTTCCCAAACTGTGTCCAGTCTTGCTGAGAGTGAGAGAAAGCCTCAGGACTCTGCAGGGGGAGCAGAGCATGGAGCACCCGGGCCGACTGGCTGTTCTCAGTGCCCAGACAGAACCGGGCCCTGCATGCGGCCACTGGCTCGAACGGCGCTCCCCAAACCACAGCCCCTCTGCGGCGCACCCGTCACGAGTGCACACTGCAGGGGCCGCCAGGGTGGTTCACTGCACGGGGTCACCAACAACAAGGAACCGTGAGGCAGGTGCTGCTGCTGCCGAAACAATGTGGTCCTCCTCCAAAGCCTGAGTTGTGTTCATCTCTCCATCCAACCTCCTTTTCTTATTGAGCTTTACTTGTTCCATATGCCTTCTATGTGTTGTGTTTGAAATTCTTTTTATTTATCTGGACAAGCAAGATTTAGTTCTCCTCCTGTTCTCTACCATCATCGTCATCACCATCATCAACATCATCATCATCATCATCATCAACATCATCATCATCAACATCATCATCATCAACATCATCATCATCATCAACATCATCATCAACATCATCATCATCATCATCATCATCATCATCATCATCATCATCATCATCATCGTGTTCCCCACGCCTGTCTAATCTCGTCATTTCCATTTGGAAACAGCTCTGAATAATGTCCAAAACATCCTTTAAAATACCTGTAAATAAAAGACTGATCAATTTGAGTCGTTTATGCTCAGACGGACGTTCCTTGAGGACATACTCATAAATGAAGTAAATAGCACACAGATATGTAAATACTGTATCTTTTCTCTAGTATGAAAAACTGAAGGTGTAAATGAGTTCCAAAATGTATGACGGGTACTGTGAAATAGGAAGAAAACGTACAAAAGGAAAAGGGAAAGAATGAGTAGGGGAAAGTGAAGAAGGGAAAGAAAAATTTTGATAGTAAAAAAACCAAAAGTGAACAAAGCTTGTGTCCAAGGAGGGGGTGAAGTAGGGAGGGCAGGGAATGAGGGACAGTGAGAGTCAAGATGTGCCACGTACAGGTACAAAGTCCCAGTGTTGAATGTGATCGCCACATATGTGTAAAATGTACCAATAAAGTCAATTTGAAAAGTAACTAAATAATGCCAGATGTGGTGGCACCTGCCTAGAATCCCAGCACTTTAGAAAGATGTGGCAGGAGGGTTAGTTAGGGGCTTGAGCCAGCCTTGGCAACAGAGTGACTTAAGGAGACACATTCCAAAACAATAAACAAACAAACAAACAAATAAGGTCTGGGGATGTAGTTCAGTACAAAAACCTTGGGTTCAGTCTCCGTTATTCTAAAATAATAACAACAACTTCAACTATAATAATAATAATAATAATAATAATAATAATAAATAATTCTGTTCCTTTTAATAAGTAAGATTGCAAGTTCTTGATTACCATTTTCCTGTTTGGAGCAGCCAGTTACACTTTTTTTTTTTTTAATGACACCTGTTGCCTGATAAAAATGTATTTTCCCAACTAGCACATGACTTCTCCCCACTGATTGAAAACCCCCACTTTAGTGTTAGGGCTCGGGCTGTCACCGTCGTAAATTACAGAGCCAGCTTCATGCGACACCACCGCAGCAGGGAGCGCGGCTCAAACTGATATTTGTGGTGTGTCCGCATGTCGCCCTATTTGTTCACTGAAACCTGCAAGAATAGGAATGCGGCCATTTTCAAATCTCACCAGGCTTTCATCTCTCTCGCCGGGCTGTCCCTCTGCTGACACGGACCATTATTTTCCCCTCACTCACTCAGCCTCTCTGATTTGCTTTCTACAACCCTGCACATTTCTCATCGGCTCGTTGTGAGATCTGACACATCCCAAGTAAGTTATTTATTTTGACAGTTGTGTGTGTAATACATCTAATGTGGGATGAACCTAGGAGTCAGATAACCAGTTATTTTAGTCCTGGGAAACAACTTCATTATCTTGTGAAATGTACTTTCAACACTCAATCCTAACAAGTAATGAATGATATTGTGTAACGCATTTGCGGCAATTACCTTTGGAAATGAAGGCTCCCTTTGGTGCTATTGATAGAATGCAAGGTGAGACCCTTTTCCTAGTACAAGTCTGAGTTTCTGCATGAGACCAGCAATCAAGCAACACACCCATAGAGCATCTGTGAGCCTGGGCTGGAGTAACGACCCCCTCCACCCCTGTGCCCTGCACACCTCCAGTCCCATCCACTTAGGGCTCCACTTCACCCAGACTTGGACACCAAACCTGGCTCTAATTGGAGGGAATTTAAAGATTCTTAGACTCTGGCTTGACTTGGTTCTCTTGTGGCTGTAAATTATGGCTCATATGAAGGGATTAAGGGTGCATCCGTGGTCAGACGTGCTGCGTTTCCTATTGCGTGTACTGTTGAGATGTTTGGAGATGCCCAGCTTCCAATTTCTGCAGAAGATCCCCAGGAGTCTCTTCCTGTGGGAGACACTGGCATAAATTGGCATTCGGCTCTGCCCCACAGCCTGTGCGTGCAGTTCAGTCCTCAGGCCCCAGGAGTAGCCATGCTTCAGCCACCTAGTCCTCCGGGGTTCCTGGAAAGCTGATTTAATCCCCAGTTACTCTCACTAGTACCCAAGTCTTCCTGCCATGTCTTCCTGCCCCTCGCTTGGATCATTTCCTTGGATCAAGCTTTATCCCTTCAATCAGCCATAATCCCCTGGGATTCACTCTCTTCTTTGCCCTTCTTCACAGCCTTGCAATGTCACACACAGCAACTTTCCAATGGAGCTCCATCACCTGTTCCTGACTCCATAGGACGCATTTTTCGACATTTCTTTCTGCAAAGGATTAGGACATGATAAATTCAATCTCATACAAGGAAGAATTCAGCTTTCTCCAAAGTGATCCCATCGTCCCATTTCCACATAATAAAGGTGGAAACGCACTGTTGAAGTGACTATTCTTTAGATGTGATGCAATGAGGCCATCAGACTTCCCTTAAATTAAAATGCATGGCACTTTCTTTTGCTACCCTTTGGATGCGTGTCAGCAACATCAAGGAATCAGAAAAATTTAAATCTCTCTATAATCCTGTGAATTATTATATATATTTTGTAGCTATGGATGCTGAATGCCTTTGATATTATCAAATTTGTCCAAAATCACACAGTTAAAAACGATATTATTTTCATTAATTCTTCCAACAACTATTTGACCAGGTATTGTATTCTAGGAAATGTCAGGTGTTGGTAACACAACAACAACAAAAAAAAAAAAACAAAGATTTGTCTGTTTGCTCTTTATCATTGTAAGAACTATTTGAAGGCAAATGAGAGTGTTCTAAGTCCTAAGCAACTACCACCATGCATACGGTAAGAGCTCATAATCACCAGTGGGTTCAACCTTTCACTCATCCTTCATTTTCTAGGTCTGGACACATTGATTTATTTTCATGACTGGCATTTATAGAATGAAATCCAAACATGCTGGGTTTCATGGTAACTTCAATCCAATGCAAGGAAGAATTCAGCCTTAAATGCAAAACATTTTAAAGTGTATAGGACACACACACACACACGGAATTACCCAAGTGTAGATTTTAGCATTGCTGAAGCTAAGAAACCTTGCCTTAGTTCCTAGTATTCTTTATCCTGTAGCCTGCCAGCCATTAGCCAAGCTTTACTCTAGTCATTTTGCAGGGGTTCCTTTACCAGTTTTTAAAAGGTAAATATTATAAAGTCACTGTCCCTCATGTTCTCATGAAAGTCACACTCAACCCAACCCATAAATGTAACATTCCAGTAGACTTCTTCTGAAGAAGTGCTTTTTATATTTCTTCTGCATTTTTACTTCTTCAAACTTGGTCATGGATTGAGTTAAATGTGAATTTATTGACAGAGTAGATATCAATTAATATGATTGACAAGCTTCTGAAGCTGCTTCTCTTCCTCATACTGTCCCCAGTACCCAGAGGTGGGCTCATGGTGGTTCTGTCTACCACTTCCTATGTCTGGAAAACACCTGTTATGGTTGATGTCTAGATGTCACCCCCAAAGGTTCATGGGCTAATAAATGATGCTTTGAAGAGTAGCTGGATGATGGGTGTGTGATACTTGGCTAGACCACTGACTCGCTTAGCATAGTTCTAGGTGGGGATGATGAATTTACTCAAGAGGGAAGACCCATCCTTGGTGTGAGTGACACCAGTCAATAGAATTGTAGGCTGGATGGAATAAAAAGGGGGGGAAAAGAAGAAAGTCTTTCTGCTTCCTGCCTACCATGCCATGGATTGCTTTTTCCCCTTCCAGGTCTATCTGCCAGGCCATCCTTCCTTGGAGCCAGCTGATTATAGATGGAAACCTTTACTCTGTAAAATGGGACTTAAAAACTTAAACTATACCTTTTATCCTTTAACTTGTGACTATTGAGTATTTTATCTTAGCAACAAGAAAGTAACTAAGACAATACTTAAACTAACATGAGCCTCTCAGATTTTGAAACTGGAGGAACACACCAGCCAGAAGTCTTGGGAGGTAAGCCGAGAGGCCCCACTAACTACCCATGTCCTCTCCTTCTGGAAGATGAGAGCTTCAACTTTTGTTAAGCGTTCTGAATCATTCAACTTCTCCCTCTTAGGCACTAACTAGCCAGCCAATTTCTTGTGCTTAGACCCTGAACAACAGTGAATAAGCAGGAACACAATACCATACCATACCTCTACCAACTTACAGAAAAGCATGAGTAGCCAACAAGAAAACCATTGAGTTAATGTGAATGTAAATCTATTTTTAAAGCCTAAAAAGAAAGCAAAAGACAGAAGGCAACAAATCTGAGAATAAGCAAATATTTTGTTCAGCAATTTATTTGTTTATTCTCCATTTATGCCATCCATAAAAATCATATGCATGATTTCTCAGTTTCTCCTCCCCCTATCTAATACATGACAATTCTATGTTCCAGGTCAGTAGTGTTCAACTCTTAGTTGTACTGTAATAATATGTGGTGTATCTTGTTAATCTCTCCTGCTTATCTTCTTCTTCTCCCAACTCCTCATATCCAACCTTCCTAGAGAAAGGCCATTCTTAATTTTTAAAGCTGAAGAAATAATTTTAATCCATAACTCTGAGGGAGAGTCACCTTAGGCTGATGGTTTTGCACAGCCATGCATCCCAAAGACCCAACATAATGTAAGGACTCAGTATCCAAAAGAATACAAAAATACATTTTATTCCAGTTTCTGTATCAAAGGTACACAAATGCCCTCAAGCCCATCTGCAGCCCTCAATAAATAATGCTGTTTCTAGATACCTTTAAACAGTGGAGGTGGAGAGGCAAAAAGTTTAAAACTAAACCATGTTAACTGTCCTCGAACAACTCATTTTAGTAAAAGGTCATTGAGATATAAACCAATAACTTTTTTCAGACCCACTCAATATATTTCACCTTTCATCTAAGTGACCTATAACACAAGCTTCCAGATCTTTCTCCCACATACAAATGAGATTTTATTTGCCTTAGAACTGAAAAAAGTTTAAATATGATCCAAATATTAAGGTATGTAGCACAAATTACAGTTTGAAAATGTTTGGCATTGAATACATAAAATAATCTTTTAAAATTATGCATTTGCTTATTCATCAATTTATTGGGTTAATATATGAATTGTTACTTTCTAGAAAACTATTTGATAAATATGGTGAAATGCTGCTTTTGTGTAAAACTCTAGAACATAGGGGACATGGAGGAAATGCCACGGGCAGTATCTGACAAGCACTTGCTAACCCTGACTCAGTCTTCTGCTTTGCCATGTGAGTTGCATTGCAAGGAAGTAAAAAGCCCACTGGATCCAAGCCGTGAAAAATCATGCTCTGACCCAGAAGGCTTGGAGATCTTGAGTGTGATGATGCCAGAACAGGGTCTCAAATCCAGGGTACATGGACTCCAGATGCAACTGGGTCTTTTTCTAGTTGCATGAACCAGGATGATCTGTGTAACTGCTTTTAACCTCATTTTTCTGTCTCTAGGCCAACAATAAAGACCAAATCTTTGATGAATACTCCTTTACCTGCAATGAAACAACATAAATGGGAGTATCTTTCTTCAGTTGTGGATTCCTATACATAGAGTATTGCTGGCGACAACCTAACATAAAGAAATGATGAGGAGAGGGTTTTGGAATTAGATAAACCTAACTTCGAGTGACACTTGTCCTTTAATGTCATTGTAGACTTCAGGAAGTTATCTAACTTCTACTATTGTACAAAATGGGCTTATTTCCATTGTTACAAATTAGTGATGAGCATCACATGTGAAATATTTAGCAGAGAGTTTGATCCATAATAGGCACTCAAAACCTATTAATTACTAATATTTGTTAGTATTAGTATTGATACCATTATTAATATTGACTCTTTAGTAGTAGAAATTGTTTATACTAAGTAATATTCTCTTACCCCACATCTTGGGGAGTTGTTGCATGGCACACATTTGTAAAAATGACCTAAGTTAGGTAAGCACTTGATTGGCCTGAAATTGACCACAAGAAACTTTAACAGCCATCTTGGCTCTGCTATAACAGGGCTTAGTGGTACTTGACTTTGTTAGGACTACCATAGTCAAGGCAGATGGTAAGGAAAAGTGCCGTCGACCTAATAAATTCTGCTTCCTTACAAAGGGGGTCATTGTAAGTCTAATTTAATATATGTGCTGCCAAAGCGATCACTGTAAGTCTAATTTAAAGAGGCAGTGTTCAGTTTAATTTCATATCATTTAAAAATTCATAGAACTCAAATGATGATTTAAAAAAAAAACTCTGGTTTAAAACAGCCTCTTATAGTTTTAAAAAGCAATTCTCCCGTTTTCTTCAAAAGGGCTAAATGCTTACTGTAAAAACACCTGGTAATCACCTTGGAAACTGACATCAATCCATCATGCAATGAAACTTCTAATATTCTATTAGGAAATAATGACTCTTGTGACATCTGACCACTTACATGTTAAGATTGCTCTGACCCTAAAGATTTGTAACAGCCATGAGTCTATGATAAACATCTATGACTGGAACAGAATGCTGATGGGTCCATCTAAAAGTTTCCCCAGACTGCTGGCACAAAAGTATTTGTTGATCACCATATACCCCGCTGCTGTGGTCATCTCTGTGGTAGAATGATGAAAAGAAATACATAGCACCTGATTCATGTTTTTGGAGTATAGAATTTTTAATTCAAATACAGAACCCCAAGACCTGATGTTTAAGGTTAGAAAGTTAAGGGACCATGTAAGAGGCTCTGATCCTGAATGTATTTGAAAACATCAATGTTTAGTTAAAAGTCTATTTAGTGTCTCCTTCACTGTCTTATAGCCATTTATTTACCTTCTAAGAAAGGAATGGTTTCATTGCCCAAAAATACTGTGGCACTAAAGTCAACCTTAAGGACAATACCAACCTTTTAGAAAGGCAGAAAAGGGATATGCCCAATTTGATGAAAATTGAAAAAGCCTTCATGAACACAGAAACAGCTCTTTCAAAATATTTTCTCAGCGATTTGTGGTGTCTGATATTATCACCATTATTTCCTCCATGTCCATTGTTTTCTGCAGAACCACCAGCAACAATGGCACAATCCACCTACGACTCATCACACATCATGATTACTCTGACCATTTTTTATAGAGTGTCACCTCCCTGGAATTATCCACAGGATGTGCTGGCCTTTTTAATGAAGTTGGGCAAATCAAAGGACTCAGTGTCACAGGAACTTGGCAACAGGCAAGAGTGACAAATTGTGTTTTCATCACAATGTGCTAGCACAGCTAGAGACATCCTCCAGCCCATGATCAGAAGCTGAAGAGCATTCTGGTCAGCAGCTCTCCAGCAATTATGGACACCAAGTCAAAGAGCCCTTTCTCCTACATCCGGGTGACCCCACCCACCCAGGAAGCCACTACACTTATTTGAATAAGATGGAGGAGAAACCCAGTTGCTTCTATGAGCACCTTCTTCTCATTTACCCTTCATGTTGATAAAAATTTCCCAGGGGAAAAAAATAGTACTATTCTGTCTGAAAACATTCTGAGAAGAAAATGAAATAGAAACTGAAGATGGTTTCCATTGTTAAAGGCTTTGGTAAATGATTTGTTTTTAGAAATTTCTTCCTGGGATTTGTATCATTTTCCACCCACCTTGCCTCTCCTGTGTCCATTTTGGAGAGAAGCACCTCGTTTATCTTTGGGAGACAGCAATGCAGAAACTGTAACTGAGCAGATTTCCCCTTGAGGTTCAAAATATTTGTGTTAAATGAAATGAGAAATCTGCTAAGTGGCGGCATGGATCCCCCAGGGGAGGATATTTTGTAATTTTGAAAAATTCCTACTGAAATTCTTCTCTTGCCAAGAAAAGAGGAATGATTTCTATTAAAATTACTTCATGTCTGAATTACTCTCTGCCCCTTGGGAACATATAACATTATAGCTTTTATATTCAGTAATTTAGAAGGACAGGGGACACCTTATTTGGAAAGCATGCAGACTTAACACAAAATGTTGAGTATTAAGTATTTTCACCACAAAAGCCCTCGTTTGAAAACTTTGCACTTAAACTGTTCAAATTAAAGCTCGTTTTCAAAACTGGTTTCCATGACTGTACAAATCATTTTAACTTTCTACCATGGACTCATTATTCCCTGAAGCTGCAGGGAAAATCTTTTGATTGGTGTTCAAGATCTGTACCTTTCAAAGAAAACAGAATAGATGACATCACTTTAATAAGAGAATTGGTTGCTTTGGAACAGTCAAAGCAGTAAATTCTATTAAAACGAGTACATGCTTCTATATATGTTTATAGGCCTACAGTACAAAATTTGGAAAGGCACAAGAGATGAAAAGAGGTTAAAATTCCTGGACTAACTCTGGCCAAGTGTTATGGACCATTCTGGTACTGTATTGGGAGAGATTCTATGGTCAAATCCAGTTTCAGGGAGAGAGAAAGAGTGAACGAGAGAGGGAGGGAGAGAGAGATAGCTTCCATGAAAAATAAAGATTCTACCACAATCCCAGGTGACTAATTCTATACACAACCACCAAACATAATTTTCATCCTTGGCACATATTAAGTCTCATCAAAAATAGTCTTCCCAGGCTTCGTGGCTCCCGCCTATAATCCCAGCACTCCAGAGGCAGAGGCAGGAAGACTGCTGAGTTCAAGGCTTGCCTGGGCTACATAGTGAGCTCAGGGCCAGTCTGAACTATAAGGGAGACCCTGTCTCAAAAGGAAGGAAGGAAGGAAGGAAGGAAGGAAGGAAGGAAGGAAGGAAGGAAGGAAGGAA
>PVIC010012650.1:0-39490 GCA_004025085.1 Thryonomys swinderianus | reverse complement strand
CACCTGCCCCGTTGGCTGGGCTTGGCAGCTGCACTTACTGGAGGCCGGAGCACCCCTCATGAGGACGCTGCTGCCAGGGTTTCCACAGCTGCCGCAGAAAGTGCAGAATAAGTGTGACCGAAGAAAAAGAGAATATTTTGAGGGGAATTCTCCGCAATGTTATTGACTGTAGTCAGTTTTACCGCTAGCTGTATTTGCGGATGCCCGTGGTCTGCCTGCTGGACACACAGCTCCCTGCATGGTGCCACAGTGCTAGCTCCTCGCCCTGTGCGGGTCGCAGGCCACGGCCGCAGGGAAGGGCTCGTGGCCCTGTGGAGAGGCCGCCGTCCGTGCTGTCCAGCGGAGCCCTGCTCAGCACAGAGAGGGCGCTGGCGGCTGGGCCCTCGCTCTCTGAGCCCAACTCTCCTAGCGCCCCCCGAAGCCCAGAGCCGACTCCCGCGGCCAGGAACGACGACGAGAGGGCACAGGCAGCGGCTGTCACCAGAGACACGGAACTGCCATCCCCGTGCCAGCTGCCCGTGCTGAGTGAATCCTAACGCGGGCCTTGGCATTTTTCTCAAAGCCAGAATTTCTGCTTCACTCCTTCTTTCCTCCCCTCATAAAAAGAAATTTCCTCCTCGCATTACAAGCTTGTATGCCCCGACGGGCTGCAGCCCCCGCACTCGTCTCAGTGGAGGAAGCACCCGCTGCCCGCTGCGCTCCGCTCTGCCCGAAGCGTCTCCCCGCTGAGCGGGAGAAACGGACCGGAGGGAGGCGCACTGGCGCTCAGCCCCGCAAGCCAGCAACGAGTTTCTAATGGAAGCAGAGGGGCCCGAAGGTGCGGGGGGGAGCTAGCTTTCAGCCGCCGTGGGCTGCGCTCCGCCCAACGGCCTGTGGCTTCCGGCGGGAGCCCCAGCGGCTTCGGGCCGGGCTTCCAGGGGCGGGGCGCACACGGGAGACACGGCGCAGGGCCTGCTCCCGCCTCGGCCCTCTGCGCCCCCCCACCGCTCGGAGCACGGGCGCCCCTCCCCCGACCCTGCTGCTGTCCAGGCCGGACCCCCGAGGAGCACCGGACCTGAGGCCGGCTGTGCCCGGCTGAGCGGCCCCTCGCCCTGGAGCTGGGGAAGTCCTTTGGCAGAGCAAGCTGAAGACGGGGAGCACCTGCTGGGACCGCCAGGGACCCGCGCGGCTGCGGAAGGGCCCGAGGCCGGGACGCTCCACTGCGGCCTCCGAGCCTCTGTGCGCGCTCCTGCCCGGGCCCCGCAGGAGAGGCGCAGGGAAGCGAGCGCGGCTCCCAAGGCCGTCGGAGAGAAGGACGGGCGTCTCTTCACCGTTCATCCTGATGGAAACCGGCGTTGTTCGGAAGTGGCTCTAAAAACGCTTAAGGCCAGAACTCGGGTTTGAAGGAGCAGCGGGTCTGGGCGAGGCCCCAGCGCGGCGCCCCTTGCTCCCGCGGCGCCTCTCCCGGGAAGCCGCCCGCCCCGCCGCTCCCGGGCGGAGCTCAGCAGCCGCAGGCCTGGCCTGGGTGGGCGCAGAGAGCGAGCAGGGGCCTGGGCCAGCGCGGATTTCATCTGAGCTCCATCCTTGATTCTTATACGAATACAATTGTCATTGTACTGGTAAAATGAAATCCACTCCCCCCACACACGCGCGCGTGCATGCACACAGACACGCACACACACACGCACACGCAATATCCAGAAACTCATCCCACGCACCGAATGTCAGGCAAATCCCAGTGACTGATGCCATATCCAGTTCTTCCTTCACTAGTCCTGGTAAAGATCCAGAGAGGAATTGAGGTTCTTCATGAAATATGACAGAATAAGCCTTAGTACTTTCATGCTCAAAATCACTTACACATGGAGGAAAAAAATGACAGCACTTTGGAGACACAAGTTAGTATCAGAAGAAACTTGGTCAGAGATTCTCTGCATTACTGCCATCTTGTTTCTCATGTGTGCGTGTGTGTGTGTGTGTGTGTGTGTGTGTGTGTGTGTATGTGTACCTAGTGGCATTCTTTTTTTTTAACACGTACAGGATGAGACACATAAAAGCATTTATTAAAGGACATAATCCTGCCTGAAATCAAGCCCTGTCCGCCCCCACAGGATGTTGGGCCCTCCACAGACCTTGCGCTGATTATCGTCTGTGGGAAGCAGTGGTCAACTCTAATTAACTAACTTACTTTCAACAAGTGTTTAATTAGGGTCTCCATCCATATGTTGTGCCCTTTTGAAGATTCTGCCCAAGGTAGGGACTTTATTCAAATGCAAAACATTCCTCTGGTTCTGACACAAGCCACTGAGCCTGTAGAAAATAACCTGAACCCAAAGACAAGGGTTAAATTCAATCAATACATGTTGAACAACTTAGGAAAAGTGTCCACATCCGGCCAGCCACCGTGAGGAAGAAACAGAGCCGTCTGAGTCTGGTGCTGGAGACGAGGACTGGGAACCAAATGCAGTGTTCAGAGGAGACAGAGCCACAGTCACCAACGTGGAGGAAACGGTAAGGTCAACGTGCACATTAACTGGGTGCCAGATGCTCTCTGCGCCCCACCGTGTCCAGAAGACTGACCCTAGTCCAGGGTTTGTCTGAGGGTTCCAGAATCGAACTGATTCTCCTTCTGCAGGCAAAGGAATTAGAGGTCTTGCTCAGGTAACAGCGCTGGCTGCCAACTGCAGACTTGAGATTCAAACCTGGAAGCTGGGGAGTCTCAGATACGCTTTGCCCGGTGCTGCCCCACGTCAGTGCCCATGGGAACCACCCCGGGCACTAGCTCAGTGTGTCTTGGTGATGATGACCGTGGTGAGTCGGGGACAAGACCATGGCGGAGGTGTTCAGCCAGGACTCAGTCTCCCCACCGGAGAAGAGAGGGCATTGGGTGAGTTAGGTCATTTCCACCATCTCCCGCACATGTGGTACAGTAAGAACTTCCGATTCTATTACACAAGGGGAAAATTCCTTTGACCAGTTACATTTAGTGCAGTTTATTTGAGCAAAACAAAACATAAAGGATCCCCGACCCGGGCAGCCCTAGGCCTGGAGAAGGTCCCGAGATCTCTCAGCAAACCGCGGTCAGACAGCACAACTCAGAGCTGCAGGAGACACGTGGCGGGCCATGTGAGTGGCCCGTGGACTGGCCACAGCGGAGCTAGCCGAGAGCCCGCCGTTGAGAAGCCCAGGGCCTCCTGCGGGCGGCTGCAGGTCACGCTCTGTGATTCAAGTCCACACTGCTTTGTTCTGGCGAGCCTGGCACTGCGCGGGTCCGAATCCTCGGCCTCCCATAGAACGTCACGGGAGAGATTTGCCCGGGAAGAGTCGGCCAGGCCATTCCTCGGCTTTGTATCCTCCTCTCAGACCCTTGGGCTCCCCAGACAATATGCACCCGGTAAGACTGCATGAGGCTTAAGGCACGTGATCCCTGCCCTTGGAGGAGCGCTGTCCTAGCTCAGGGGGAAAAAGCAGTCTGGAGTCTGGCTGCCTTAGAAAAACAGTCCTGCTGTATGTGATCCACATGTGGACCAGGGCAAGATAGTGCTAATGATAACTAAGGTTCCTATTTACTGAGTGTCTCCTCTGTGAGAGGCATTGTGCAAATATTAGAAACGTTAGGCTTGGGGAACCCCTGCAGATGTCTCTGACCTTCAGGACATGTGAGCCCACTGATTTCTTTTTTTATTTAAGCCATATGAAGTGGGGCTTTGGGTCCTGGCTTCCCAAAATACCCAAACTAATTCACATCTTCTATTCCGGGTCCTGCAGAAGCCAGTGATTCGTGGGAGACAGAAAGGTGTCAGACAAGAAAGGCGATGATAAGTTTCAAAACAAGGATCCTTCAAGACGCTGCGGAAACTGGGCAGGGACGGTGAGCCTTGGGAACCAGGAGCAGTGAGCTGCAACTCGGGCCGAGTGCCCGGACAGGACAGCCACACAGTGCTCAGATGGGAGGGCACAGGGTCCTGGAGCCCATGGGCCAGCGAGCAGCAGGGACGTCCCTGCTCAGGACCGGGGGAGGCTCCCCCACACCCCCGCCGGGACTCTGGGAGCAGTACCTAGCGTCTCCGCCACAGGACGCGTCAAACGCCGCCTCTCTGTAGATGTGTAGTCCTGGATGACCTAGCCTTCAAGGGCTCTATGTCCTTGTCTGAAGAGAGGTGCTAGTGATATTCGGTGTACAACCAACTTCAAGTTGGACAACGAGTGCAGGGTGCTTAGCACCTTTTGTGACTGTGAGTAACACAAGGTGTTAACGTCAAAGACAAGGAGCGCTGTCTCTACCAGAGACACGCAGCCTCCGTCCCGAGGACCCAGCATGGAGCTGTCCTGCGCAGAGGAATGAGGAGGCGGGCCCGGGAGGCCCGGGGTGGGAAGCAGCTTCTGAAACTCCCCCTGGAGACAGACGAAGCGCTGCCCGACTTGGAAACACACACACAGGGAGGAGATCGCCCGAGCTCACAGCCTGGGCAGGCCGGCCGGAAGGCACTGAGGCTCGGACTGCCTACCAGCCCGCGTCTGTGGGCGGTGACGCGGGCCGAGCTGGGGAGAAACAGGGTGCGGGAGGTAAGACGACGAGGTGCTGAGAGCGAGACTGCCTGGGTCTCACCAGAGGCCTTCACACTTCTGCTTCGGGGTTTCCGACCGGCGCCCTCGTGCAGGACCCAGACACGGAGGCGGAGCGGGGCCACCTCTTCCTCTTCCCGTCGGCTTCAGTCCTGGCCAGCAGAGTCATCCCTCCCCTGAGCTGTCCTGCTCAGCGTCTAAGTGTTTCTCTCTCCTTCTCAAAGTGCAGCCCTTATGTGAGCAGCCTTGAGTTACAGCAGCGCGGCGGCCCCTTCAGACCCGCCCGACAGAGGCTCGGAGGCTGGGCCCGAAGTCTGTGCTTAATCAGGCCCCCGGGGAGTCTGAATCTCGTAGAATCACAGGGCATAAGGTGTTGTAAAATCCTGGCTCTTCCATGAAACAGAGCTCTTGTGACACCGGCTGGACCCTGGCAGAGGACACTGGATCTCTGGCCGGGCCTGACGCCGACCACCAGCACCAGTGAGACCCCACTGGGACAGTCCTGTGGCACAGGCAGAGGAGTGTCGTGCTCGGCAGTCGTCTGGGTCTTCCTCCGAGGAGTCGCTGTGCCGCGTGACCACGGCGTCCATGCCGCGAAGCCACGCCAGGCTTCAGACACGAAGAGGAGAATCGGGGACTGAAAGATGCAGAAAAGGGAAAGTATCTCCCCACATGCTTCCACACAGCCCCCCTGTTCCCTGAGTCAGGGCCGCTCGCCCACGCCAGGTCAAGGGGTGAAATTTCAAGGGTCAGCAGACCGTGGCCTCAGAGGTGCCGGTTACAAACTGGAGCAGCAGGCAGAGGCCCCCGTCCCTGGCCTCTGCTGCAGAGCTCCGCGCCTGGGGAAGGGGGCGAGGCGTGCCCCTCGCTCTCGCAGGGGGAGCCTGAGCCTCTCGGACCCGTCTCAGCGCCGACCGCGCACGCAGTGGCCGAGGCCATCCTGGGCGGGCAGCGCTGCCTCGGGTCCCAGAGACACCTGCTCGCCTGTCCCCGGACAAGACCCTGTGTGCAGAAGCACTCTCTGTCTCAGTGAGTCCTTCACTCCTACTCTGGTGAGGTCTCTATTTGAAGTGTTGCTGAGGACTTTTGGCCCAAACCGTCTGTCCCCGAGGAAGGGACGGCTCAGCCCTGCATCTCCTTCTCCCGGCAGCCAGGAGCTGAGCTGCACTCTCCGGCCATGCTGCGGCCGCGGACCGTCGGCCTCGCGCCCCCCCCCACTCCGTGCTGCCCCCCCGAGCCGACGCCTCCCGGCCCTGCCCCCGCGCAGGCACCCGCAGCAGGACCGCACCGCGGAGCGCAGCCTGACTTCAGGGGGGATCTTCCTTCCCTCTGTCTCCTTCACTCTTAGCAGGAATTTCATGAACATAGCCAGACAGAACGGGCCATGAACTCGGGTGACCTGGTGCCTGGGAACCACTGCGACTGCTGGTTTTCCACCATTCCCACTCAGCAATCCTCCTGCCTCTGCCTCCCGAGGGCTGGGATGACAGGCGTGAGCCACCACGCCCAGCACTGTGGTGTGTGGGGCTGACTGCTGGTGGGCGTGAGTCTCCACACCTGGTATTGTATGTTGTTACCAGGGATTAAACCAGGGACCTTGCATTTGCGGGGCAGGTGCCAGCACCACTGAGCTAAATCTCCGGCCATCCCAATGCAGTGCTTTCAATGCTAGTTTATCTAAATATAGTCATAAAAGTAACAGAATGACTTGCATTTTCAACTTAAAAACCTAGTTTTGGATCATAATAAAAATGAGAGGCCCGGTTATCCAGGCTCTGGCTTAACCACATTAATTAGCCCATCTGTTCTGCCACTGTCAGAGGCCAGGGGAACCCTAGCTGAGGGGGTCAAGGTCAGGGTCAAGACCCCCTCATCTTTTGGTCAGTTCCCCAGAGAGTGGGGCAGACACACTCGGCACAGCGGCCAGAGCTTCTTTCTCACTCCAGGAGGAGGAAAGCAGAGAAGAGAGCGGACATGACGGGAGGGTCGGTCTAGGGCAGACGCTTGGTGAGACCAGGCAGAGGCCGGGGCAGCGGCAGCCTTGGTCATAATGTTAGTGCTTTCCCTTCAGAATCCTCCTGATTTCGTTTTGTAAACATCTGGGAGGGCAAAGTAGTGCTCTGGATAGTGACTGTGAGTCTTTGATCCTGATGTAATTCACCTCCTGTATCTTGGGAAAGATGTGGGGGTTTGCTGGTGGTCGGGGTGCACCATGGAGAGTCAAGCAACATGCGTCTAAATTAAAGGCCTGTGAGATTTCTAAAAGCCAAAAACCAATTAGGAAACCAGTTTCAAATTAGAATCATCTCCCATAATTGCCACGTTGGGGGGAATTATCCTGCCCCCTCCGAGGGCCCACGGCGCCCTTTCATTTTGCAGAGGACCCAAAGCGCCCCTGTGCCCCCTCCCCCGTCGCTGCTGCGTCCGTGTCCGCGGCTGCGGGTCGTGAGCGCATCGCCGCCCTGCCCTTCGGGGTCTGCGCCGGCGTCGCACCTGGAGGACTGCTGCCCACTAGGGCCCCTGGAAGCCGGAGAAGAGCGGCAAGAGGGGAAGCCGGAGTGGGGCTCAGGCCTGGCCTCCGTGCAGACCGCGCCTCGCCCTCGGGCGAGGCCTGCACCTTCTTCTTTGGAGCTCTCTAAACTTGGCCAGGCCCTCTGCTTCAAAGCTTTGATAACACTGGCAAGTGTTTCAGGTGCCAGAGGTTTAAACAATAAAATAATAAACGCAGCGTCAGAAATGAAACCTGCTCAGCACAGTTGCCGTTTCCTGTGCCCGGGACCCCACCCCCCTCCCAGCCATGTCCCGTCCCACAGCAGAAACGCCTGTCCTGGTCCGTTCTGCCCACAACGGGCTCTCGTCTCTGCCTATCTATGTGGACGTCCGCACTACATTCGTCTCCCATCCAAGTACTAACCAGGCCCGACCCTGCTTAGCTTCCGAGATCAGACGAGATCGGGCGCGTTCAGGGTGGTATGGCCGTAGACTCCGCACTACATTCGTGGCCCTGTTGCTGGCGTGTTTGAAACTCTATCAGTGGGACTATATTCTACCCTGGAAGCCAGATTTCTCTGCAGCTGTGTGAGACTCACCCTTGCTCTAAGTCTGGCACCAGAGCGACACTTCTCTGTTGGCACTCTTCCATCCTGTGGGCAGCCCACCCTCATCCCCCACTGGCGGGTAGCTGCCTGGCAACGCTGGCCTGGTCGCTCCTAGAAGAGACGCCCCAAGGGCTCCCCGAGGTGCAGGCAACTTGGAAGTGCGGTCGTTGCCTCCTCACAGTGGCCAGAGCCTCCATTATCCAGCATCTGCCGTGATGGCCGTGGTGTAAATTCCGCCCGACACATATGAATTACTGCTCCCCACACAGCTGTGCACGAAAATGTCTTCAAATGAGAAACAGTGTGAAATAGGGTCTAAATATGGCTCGAATGTACCTTTTCTTTATTCCCAGTGATCCGGTATGTTTGGTGACCATTTGATTTCTCACCTAGGAATAATTTTTGCCAATATCCTCAAAAGTGCCTTCAATCAGAATAATTCACTTTATTGTCTCCAATTTTAAATGTATTCAAGTTTCGCTAGAATACTTGTGGACCTCTTGAAACCTCAGAATACATACATCAGAGTCCCTGTGCTAACTTTGGTCCCAACCACTCAATTTCTAATAAACTATTCTTCAATTTAGAAGATGGAAGCCACGCTTCACGCTTCACTTCCTCGATCCTGGCTGTGCTCTGAGGATGAGGGGTAAAGCGGGCAGAAAAAACTTTAGCGTCTCGGGGCGGTCCTCGAAGAGCTCCAAGGCTCAGTGCCAATCCAGAGGCCTCGGCATGGAGCCAAGGGCAAGGGCAACCCGCGCCTGTGGGCAGAGGAGCCTGAGGGCGGGGGCGTCAGGCCGCAGAGGACCTGACTGGATCTGCTTCCGGGGACGGGGTGCCCGGCTGGGGCTCACGCGGAGTGCCACTGCCCCCGGGGCCCAGGCGTCTGCTCGCCTGGAGGGCGCCGGGTGTTTATTAATTTTTATGTGTGTCTGTGACACCTCGGCTGTCCGGGAAACGCTCTCCACTCAGCTCGTGGGGTTTCGCAGCACACGTGGGGCCCCAGGGCTCACGTGGGACCGCTGGCCACAGGTGCGGCTGCCCCGCCACCCGGACAGGGCCCTGGGAGGCAGAAGCCCCCTCAGCAGCCACCCTCTGGCTGCACCACGGAAATGGGCTGAGCTCCAGGTCTAGGAGATTCACAAGCAATTTTTGTTTTCCAAAGCCCCCAAAGCTAAGTCTAGGGTCTCAGCCTTACAGGGGCCAAAGTGAGCAGCCCTGGGTCCTCTTTCCAAGCTCGCCAAGGCCCCCGGCCCCCAGGCCTCCCTGCTCTGCGGCCAGGAGCCACGGTGGCGCCCGCAGTTGCCGGGCTGGCCAGCCCACGGGCGGCAGCGCCGGGAGGAAGCTGCTCCCGCACAGGCCCGGGTCTCGCACGGAGACGCTCCTCGCTTGTTGAAGACGGGAGATGCTGCCCGCAGCGCGCCAGGCTCCGCTTCCCTGGGCCGAGGGGCCTCTGCGCACCCTGGCGCTCTAGGCCGCCGGCCCACAGAAGCCGTCTCTGCTTGGAAGCCGCTCTGCACTCAGACTCCGGGCTCCGGGCCAGGGCCGGCTCCCTGACACCTTCGGAGGCTGCTCCAGGCCCGGCCGGCGCCCTGCACGGTGAACTCTGCCTCGGCTCAGCCTCTGGGAGCCCATGCTGTCCCCGCCAGGGCGGGCGAGTGGCCGTTGCCAGCACCGCTCGGGTGTGAGGGCGCCCGCAATGATCTGGACCTCCGGGCCAAGCCCGAGGTGCAGACGTGAGCTGTGCTCGGTGTGTTGTAAACATTTAGAGTCACTAGAGCTAGAAATAACTGGGTTCCGAAATGCGAATGGCCGCACGATCCTGATTCGCTGCAGATCATTATTTCCCCAGGAACTATTGCTAACCTGAGGTCAAGATGAGACAGTCTCCATAAACACTCTCATGGAGAGCAGCGTCACGCCCGGCGGGCTGGGAGCAGCAGCAGACGTCGCACATGAAAACGGTTAAGAGCGTTACGCAGAGTTCCCATCATGCCTTCAGCCACCTCGCCTGAGATGCACTAATATTGCTCTTGAATAGGGTCATGGACCATTAATTTCCTGGCCTCGAAATCTCTTATTATTCAAAGTGTTACTTAGCAACTTTTAGACATTGAAGCGAATCCAAACAAGAAAAGCCAAAAGGTCTGTTGGTCTGTTCACTCTTACTGTAAAAAAGCGATTGATGTCCTGGCCTGGAATATTTTTTTGTTGCTTTTTTCTAATTAGATTGTCTTGACTGGGTTTGGGGGAAAGGATACAGGGTGAGTTTCCTTGGCTGCCTGGGATCAGGGAACAAAATCACACACACTTGCTGTTCATCGCACACGCCTGCCTCTCTGGCCGGAAAACAGCCCCCTCCCTCTCCCGAGTCGGACCGGAGCCCGAACGCGCCAGGAAGACCAGCTCTGCGGGCGGCCGCCCGGCTCTTCCTCTTCTCTGCCCCTGTGACTCGCTGCCTGCCGGGTCTGCTGAGAGCAGAGTTGTCTCACTGACCACCTTGTCCTGGGCAGAGCCGTGGGGAGCACCCGACGGAGTACCCTGGGCCGGTCCCCGCAGACCTCCGCGCGTGCCCAGGGCGCTGGCCACCCTAGGGCCACACACCGCCGCTCAGGCGTGGGGCTGCGCCCTGGCGGGGCCCGTGCTGCTGGGTGCTGTCGTCCTGGTCTCTGAAAAAGGTGCGGCTGACTGCCTGGGAGTCTCCTCATCCCCTGGGAACAAGTGACCAGGGTCACACTCAGCCCGGCCTGGGACACGTGTGCAGCTTACCGAAGCTCAGGGGGCGACAGGGGAGTCAGCTTCCTATGCAAGAGGTCCGTGGTTGTAGCACGTTAGCACAAAAGAATCACAAGATTCCTATCACAGAGACATATGTGCACCCAGGTTTACAGCAGCTCAGTTCGTGACAGCTAAATCTTAGAAACAACCCGGATGCCTGTCAACTCTAGACTGGAAAAGGAAGATGTGGGGTTTTTTATAAGGTGGATATTGTTCTGCCGTAAGGAATGATGAGGTTGAGTTATTTATACTCAAATAGATGTACCTTAAGGACATACTCAAGTGAAATAAATAGATCACACAGATGGGTAAATATCATATCTTTTCTCTGGTTTGAGAAACTGAGGTTGTAAATGTGTTCTACAATGAATGACTGATATTATGAAATAGTAAATATTCAAAGGGAAATGGGGTCTAGGGGTAAATAATGAGGGGAAAGAAAAAACAGGGTAAAACAAAAAAGGAAACAAAGTTTGTGTATATGGGGTGGGGGTTATAGGGTGGGTAGGGGAAGGGGAAAATGAGAATTAAGTCGTGTCATATACTGGTACAAATTCTCAATGTGGGGTATAATTGTGATGTGTATATATAATTTACCGATAAATTAAACTTAAAAATGGCATGTTAAATATTTATCTACAGCATTCCAAAGATATAGGTATATGCTGACCTTGCAGAATTATACAACCATAGTTAAAGGAATTATACAAACATATTTAAACCAGTATGCTTCTATTTTTAAACGTAAATGCCTTTTATGTTCTTATGGGAGAAGAACTATAACTAATGGTCTTTGTGTTCTGTGTCTCTGTACTTTGAGAAGGAGACCCGGATGAGGACAATAGCTGCACGGTCACGGGCTGCGGTCCCCTGCGGGGTGACCAGCTCCCACCGTTGCCTTGAACAGCCCGCGTTTCCTGGGGGCGACGCTCAGAGTCGTCCCTGCAAGCTGCCTGGAATTGCAGAGAAAACCCCCATGCGGCACCTGGTGCACGCTGCCAGCCTCTGTGCCCTCCCCAGCCTCAAGGCAGTGCCCACAGCATCAGCTTTTGAACGTAACGGGCAGTGCGTTCCTTTTTCACTAGCACAACAGCCACCACTTCCATCCATACTGTTGCAGATCACAGGCATCTTTATGGCTGAGTAGTATTCCAGCGCCTCATATATGTATTAGTATATATTCCACATTATCCATTCCTGAGTCAATAGGTACTTGGGATGACTTTATATCTTGGCTATTGTGAATATATGGTGTGATAAATATGCGTGTATAGACAATAGTTTTAAAGTATCAGTTATTGATAATTTTCAGAATACCTTTATGTTTTTTAAAGATAGAAATGTAAAATTGCATGTATTTATTTCTAAAATTGTTCTTGCACTATAAAATGTCTTCATTTCTATTTGAAATTTGAACAGGAGCTGTAAGTTCTGCAGATTCCTGGAAAGGACGGTGCCGAGCATGAACCGCGTCTCCCCCGTGTCCCCCAGGATGGAGCAGTAGGTGGGCGGACCCGCCATCGCCAGCCTCGCGGCCACCCGTGCCACCTCAGGGCTGTGCTGTGGACACAGGTCTGGGGCGAGGCGGGGGCGGTGCCACCCGGGCGGACCCGTCCTGGAGACAGCGCAGCCCGCTGGCTTGTGCAGACGCGCCGCTCGTGTCAGTCCCGCCTCCTCCGGTGACCCGGCGCCCGGCCCTCTGCCTGCCGGTCCTCGCTGGCTTCCGCAGGAGGGCGGAGGCCCCGGGCCGCAGGCTCTGCTGCCCTCGCCGGGCGCGCGGCCCTGGAGGCTTGGAGCAGACCCCGCGAGCGCCCTGCGGAGCTGAGGGCCCGTCTCGGCTTCGAGCGCCCGGTGAAGCCGCGCCTCGCTCACCGTCACGCCGCCCCTCCGGCTGGCACAGAGCGTTGACTCGAGGCTCGCGGTGTTCAGTTGTGGTGACCCCGACTCCGACAGAGAACGCGGGTCCAGCAGGAGAAGGCAGAGCCGGCCCTGTGGGCCCCGCAGGCCCTTAGAGTGCTCGAGGCCGGCGGGGCACGGCAGGAGGCGGCCCGACCTGTGCGGCTCTCACCGCAGGCCGTGGGTGGAGAGCGGGTGCACGCACTGAGACAGGGAGCCCGAAGGCCTGCCCGCCGCGGGACCGGGCCAAGTCTGCACTCGCCTGCAGGCGCCCTTCAGCAGGACCCTTTCCACACTCTCTTGAGACACTGCCCACGCCCTCACGGGCCGGCAGCACCGGGTGTGCTGGTTCCCCCGAGAAGCACTTGTATTTGCCTCTGAGTGTAACAACCAGAGAAATAGTGATTTCTGCAGCAATTTAGACTCAAGTACCTTCAATATACCCCAAAGATACCCAGCGGAATGTCACATATTTTAGCTCATCTTGAGAAAAAACTGTCTTAAAACCTCAAGAAAAATTTTAAAACAAATTATTTCAGCACTAAACCCAGTAGTATTATAGAGAAAGAAAACCCTTGTAATCTGAGAAACCGTATTTAATAATTGAGCTAATTTTTAGATGGTGGTCTTTGGAATTTCTAAATTTCCTAATGAGGGAGTAGCACATGTAATGACAGAGAGCTGCACAGCCCCTAACTCCCGCGGGGCAGAGGCCGGAGCCCTCGAGCGGGGCCGGCCGCCCGTGCTGTCCGCTTGCTCCGCTCCTCAGGGCACGTCCGAGCTCAGACCCCTGAGATGAAACACACTCAGCCTATTTTCTAAGCTCGTAGCCTGTGTTTTTGAAGTGCACTAATTTGGATTTAAAGACATATTCCACGTCTGCCTTCTGTAGGTTTTTAACAGCGTACGCACAGGGCTTCCACATCGGTGTCCAGCTAGGCCGACACCGTGGCGTCCAGCTCTGTGGCGTCAGACCCTGGAAGGACACAAACGCAGCCTCCTGGGCGCTGCTGTCAGGGGCCTGTGCCCAGCCACAGTGGAACCCGCTTTGCTCTGAGTGGTAGCGTGGAGCTTCCTTTGTGCACTTGACCACGTTGGGATTTGTTCCATATGCTCCTAATCAGGTAATTTCAGAAGAAATCAAGAGCTTTTAAGAGTATTTTGCTTAGAAATCCAAGAGAAAATATTCTGTGTCTTCAGGGACTGGCACAGACTGGCAGCATGGAACTGGGCAGCGTGGGGCCAGAGAAGAGAGGGGAGAAGCAGAGGGAGGGCGGCACCAGGCCTGCTGCCTGAGGGGACTCCAGCAGCTCCCGCTCCCGTGGGTTTGAGGCGGGTCCCCACGGAAGGCGAGGGGGACGCACAAGCCCGACTTTCTTCTTGGTAAAGAGAGCCCATAATAGAACTGAGAATCCATCTGATAAATTATAAGGGCACTAAAGGAGACCAATCACCTTATTAGACACTGAGCAATATTAAGAAGCATAATTATCTTAGGAGAAGAATAGAAAGCAATTTATGGGGTAATGGTCACATCTTTTACAGCAATATGACTGTAACTGAAAACTCGCACAATCTAAAACTTCTCTCCTTGAGCTTCACAAGTACAGAGGACCCCTGACTCAGTCATCCCCACGGGCCGGCTGTAAGTCAAGTCGGCCAGCTGAGGGCTCAGTCTCCTCACACAGCCCTCAAGGGCTCTCCCCCGTGTCCAGGCAGAGCTCGTGTCCTCAGAGAGACACTGTCCCAGCCAGGATTTCTCCGTTAACCCCACACAGGAAAGGGTGGCGTCACGTTCCTTCCAGAAAGCTGTAAGAGTTAGCTCTGAGACTGTCCAGAAGTACAAGCAGGCAGAGTTTCAGTTGTAACTCAAGACTCTGGTCGTACGTTAAAACTAAAACCTCAAGTTGTTTGTATGTCAGACCAGTCATAACTCGAGGGTCTACTCTATATTCCTGTCTGGATTCTGGGGTGACTCAAACTTTAGTAGTCATAATAATCTGTAAGAAATATTAGATCATTGACACAGTCCTTTCAATTAGCTACTGACTGAATAGTTAGCTATTTGCTGCTAACTATTTACTGATCATGCAGTTATGAGCAATGAAAAGACCAGGTCTGGACCACGGGGGTCTCCTTTCAAAGGGTGGAAAGAACATGATTCATTGCAGAAAAAAGTTAAATCATGCCATTCAGAAGCAGAGTATTACTAAGCATCAGCTGAGAGTCACAGGAAGTGGAGAGGGTGTCTCAGTGGTGAGGCAGGGAGGAAGAGGAGGGGACCGAGCGGCCCCGGTAAGGTGGCGAGGCACCTGCGTTCCGCAGGGCAGCCCGGGGCCCGGGCCGGCAGGAGAAGCCAAGGTGTGCCCGCGCTGTGCCGTCCCAACACGCAGGCTCCACATCAGAGGGCCCCACCAAAGGCCTCAGTAATGACAGGTCTACAGACCCTCACTGCTGAAAATTACAACCCGGGGCCTGTAATTCACGGAGTGCCTGTTTTGTTGTGCGTTGGATATATTTTATTATTAAATTTGAAAGAAATAAAGAGAAACTCTTTGTAGGGTTTCTGAGATAATTATTTCATCATACATGTAGATGAAATTGGTAGATGATATGGGAACCTAAAATTAAGTATAATTATCACATTTATATGAAGAATACTTTTAAAACATGTTAAGCATTGACTTATTTTAAGCTCTTTTAGTCAAAACCATTTTTAAGAGATTGTAAGCCACCGTTAGGTTGGCTTTCACTATTACAGTCTACAACAAAGAAATAAACCTGAGAAGACGAAGTCCTCAGCTATTACACATTTCTGCTAATTTCCCACAGCTCTTAAAACGGCGGGGGAGGGGCGGGGCAGCGGCGGAGCCTTCCCGGACTGGTTTAGATGGCTGCCGGCCCCGGCGCCCTGGGCACGGCTTCTCTGTACCCTTCCAACCTCGCCCCGGGTGGCGTCTGAGGGGGGCGCGCCCCAAACGCCTGTTCCTCGTCTGTGACCCTCCTCCCGCTCCCGCCTGCGATGGCTTCAGGCCTGACGCCCAGCTTCGGCGATGCTCGAGCCCTCCGACGCCGCCTGCCCGCGGCCTTCCCGGCTGGGCTGCGCCGTGTGCCCTGTGCTCGGGTCGCCCGGCCTCGCGCGGCCCTCAGCACCTTCGCACTGGCCCTCTCCAGCTCTGGCCGGCCTCCCCAGGCGGTGCACACTCTCGCTCAGACTCCGTCGAGGACCCTGCCCTGGGGTCGCGCCTCGCCAGGGCCGGCTCTGCCGGGGCGCAGGTGCCTCGGTCTCCGCGGCAGAGGGACTCGCGGTGCCTGGCACCGTCGAGAAGCCGCCCAGCAGCCAAGCCGAGCCAGCCCGAGACCCGGGTGCTGAAGTCGGTGTCCAGGCCGTCCCTGTGAGCTCCGTCTTCATGGGCTAAGTCAGAGAAAGGAAACTCTGCCGGAGAAAAGACACAGCCAGTGGGAGACACACCGGGTGCAGAGTGAAGAAGCCAGTGAGACTGATCCGGTAATGTGTTTTGAAAACAGGTTTGCTGTGTTTATTTTTTAAATTAATTTCATTGGTACATTTTGTATACACATGATCACAATTGACACAGACAATTGTCTTTGTACAAGACATGCCTTATTTCTTATTTTTCCCATTGCTCTCCCCCAACCCTCACCTCCTATATACATACGATTTGGCCCTGTGCTCTGTTTAAAGCGAGGCCGTGGCCCGAATGAGTGGACTGAGGCCCCGAGGGCTGTGGACGCCGCAGAGGGCGGGCGGGCCAGCGGGAGCTCGCTCGGCACGGCTGGGCTGCGAGGAGCGGTGCGGCCGGCAGGGGGCGCAGGAGAGGCCCGCGGGCAGGAAGATTGCTTGCTCGTTTTTTGTTATTGCACTTTAGGTTCTGGCCTCAAACAAGCAGAACGTCCTCTGGCCAGTAAGAGCGCAAAGGAGAAGCGGAGACAGAGCCTGAGAATGGCGACTGCAGCCAGGACGCGGCGCCGCGCCGGGGCGACCCACAGGGCGCCCGCTCCTCCGAGCGTCTTTCCGGACTCCGCCGAGGGAGGGCGTGCGCGCTGCCAGCAGCACGGTGGCCGGCCAGCTGTCCCCGGCGCGGAGACGCCCGACCGCCAGGTGCCTGCCGTGCGCGGGCCCGGCCGAGTCACAGCCTGCTCGGCGTCGGCAGGTCGAGAAGAGTAAGTGCCGTGACGCGTGAACCTGCCGCTCCCGTTCGAGGCCTCCCCGCGGCCGGCCCTTCTTCTGGGGCCCAGGCTGAGGCCCCGCGAAAGGAGCGAGACAGAGGCAGCCGAGAAGAGAGCCGGCGGGCCAGCGGCCGCGGGAGAGGCCCGCCGCCCCGGGGGACGCAGCAGGCCGCCGCGAGGCCGTGGAGCCTGTGCAGAGGAGTCACTGACTCGGGACGCACGGCCGGCAGGGGCGCCTGCCAGGGTCACGCGGGCGTCAGGCGTGCTGCCCTCCGAGGAAGGGGCAGGTGTGAGAGCCGGGACGGAGCAGCCGGGCGCGCCCCGGACGAGGAGCCCACTCCGGGAGCCGACAGGGTGCGAGAGGCAGGGACGGCTTTGAATAAGAGCAAGCGACCAGCGGCTGCTGGTACTGGGGACGCAGCCCGGTGGTGGGGCGCCCGCGAGCCCCACACTCCGTCGTGCGCCAAGAATTCAAAATCTGCCTGCATCAGAGTTAGAACTGCCCTAAGAAACTTCAGGTCCTAATCGGGTGATGAATCGGCTCCTCTACACCTTTAATGGCGCACTCCCGGGACGGAGTGTCTGACAGGCCCTGCGGGGCAGGCTCCAGAGCACACAGTGGGCGAAGCCAGCGGGCGCCCCTGGCCCTGGACGTGGGCACGGAGTCTGCTTCTCACGCGCTCGGACCGCATGGCCGATTTCTTTGATTCCTGTGTCGGGATTATGAGTGTGTTCAGAGGTCGAGGGGGATTAGACGGTTGCGAGACCAAAGGAGGCAGCATAATCTGTACGGGAACCTCCCAAATCCGTGTCCAACACAGACTGTCCATCACTCACCTCGTACTCTGACTTCACACACTCACCGTCCACCTCCGGGGCCACCTTTGCACAACTCTGTGTATTCGTGATTCAGCAGCACCAGGCGCTGCGCATGTCCACGTCCGCCACAGGGAAGCCTTGAAGGTCTTACATCGACTCCCCCCCCACCCCGGCTTTCCCCAGCCCCAGGAGACACGCAGTGCAGAGGCTGGGAAAGGACACGCCATTCGGGGAGGAAACTTCAGGACTCCAGGCTCACAGTGCTCTGCAAGGGGCAGAGAGGCACATTTTACAGAAGAATAGCAAAACCCATGGAAGAACAAGCGATAGAAACGTAAAGGCGTGATTGGAAGGAGAGAAGCCCAGCCGGGGTAAACATTCGGGAAAGTGGGCCCGTCCGGAAGAAAGCCAGAGGGCCCGGGCAGGGCCAGAGGCCGAAGATGGCTCCCAGGCTCCCGGATGTGGGTAGCTGGTGAGCTGGGCGCGCCTGGAGTGAAGAGGGGCACAGGGTCCTGTCCCGTGCGGGTCCAGACACGACCTCCACAGCTCCTGGCCGCCGCCTCCCTTGCCTCTGACGCCCGTTGCTCGGGGCGCACCGCAGAGAGCCACGGGGCGGGGTGCGGCTCCTGCCCCCCTCTCCTGCAGCGCTGCTCTCCGTGGCCGGGCTCCGCGCGGGGCCAGCGACACCGGGCACACTCCCTGCCCTGGGTCCGGTCTCACCGGGGCGTCCGGCGCTAACCGCAGAAATCAGCCTCCTTGACTGAATTCTGGTCAATTCCTGGTGCTAAATTCCCTATTTGAGATACTTAGAGTGGTTTATTCTCTTGAATACATCCCAGCTGACGGTGCTGAGCTAGTTTCGTGTGTATCTACCTGTATATGCTGTAGAATAAGGAAACTTAGAACTCAGGCAGATATAAATAAATTTCCATGTCCAAGCATCAGTCAAAAGACTGAAGCATGCTGATATTCTCAAAAATACATTCTGTGCTAAGGGTGGGCATTTAGTTGACTGCCAGCATGCCTGCCTTGCGAGTGCAAGGTTTGAGCCCCAGAGCTGGGGAAGGGGAAAATATATCTAGTTTGTGTTGACAGGGAGCAATTAGCATTTGGGGAGGGTTCTGCCCATCCAGCGGGAAAGGGGACGGCAGACCCTCCATATGCTGTCCGTGCCCCGAGGGCACAATGCCTGGGCCAGTCCAAACGCGATGGGAGGAGCTGTTGTGTTGTTTGGGGATGACACAAAGTGTACATGTTCGGTCCAAATGCACTTTTCCCAAATGTTTCCAATCCCCGGTTGGCTGGATGCACTGGTGCCCACGGGCAGGGAGGACCGGCTGGACCTGTCTTATTTAATGTACTCCCGGAACAAAGCCCTGTACACAGCTCACAGTCCGATCTCTGCTTCGCAGACAAGGAAACAAACCTGAAAGGTGAAGTCGGTAGCTCAGGCCACTCTGAGGCCAGACTAGAACTCAGGCCCTCTGGTTCACAAATCTTCAAACTGTAACTGATAGCTAACCTTATTTGTATCCTGGAAATAAATATGTACACCAATATAAGTTTTTAAAGTTTTTTTTGTCTTTTTAGGGACCATTATTTAGAGCTAGGCTTAATGAAGTGTTACATATTTTCACATACTATATATTTATCTAAAGTTTAAAAAATCCACAAATAATTTTGAAGGTTTTTAATGCAGAAAAAGAACATGTCAGAAACAGAACGGGCACTGACTTACTAACAGTAAAGCGCTATACAAAGGAGCCCTCCCACGTGGTAAGCAGGGCCGGCCCGAGCGCGAGCAGACGCGGGAAGAGGGGAGCGTCAGGGCGCGTGAGACGCTTCCGCTGGACGCAGCACTCACATATGGCTTATGATCTCACAGCGACGGTCCACGGTGGCCCACGGGTCACGAACACATGTCGTAAGATGCTTCTGACTCAGATGCTAAACAAAAATACTGAAGAGGTAGTTTTGCCAATGCAAAGTGAGGGGAAAAGCCTGAGGCCGTTTCCTCGGAAATCGACAGCCCTTTCGTTGGTGGCTCTGTTGTCAGGGCTTTCCGCTGGGTCCGCCGGGAAGGTCATGTGTTCAGAAGCCAATTCACAGCCCCGGAGACAGGGCCCAGGACAGGAGCAGCGCTCCGATAAACTGCTCTGCAAATCAGCCGGAAGTTCCATCACATCTTTCTGTTTTTAAATATGAGATAAATTCAGTGGCGTCTGTCGGCTGCAGCCAGCGGCAGGGAAACCCACCTTGCCCCCTCTTCAGTGCTGCTCGTGGTCTCCTGACGCCAGGGTCTACAGACACCAGTAAGACTGGAGCTGGGAACTGGGAGTTGCTTTAAATTAGGGAAAGTCAGAAAGGACGCTGCGTGACGGCTGCATCGAATCCCTGTGTTTTCGTTTGTGTTTTGTAAAGTGTTCACATCTGAGGTTCCGGGCGGTTCGGCCTCTGATGTTGACGCCAGGTGCTGCTTCTGCGGTGGGCAGGACAGGGCGGGGCGGTGTCCGCGTGGAGCCTGACTTTGCGGCCTTGCAGGGAGGAGGAAGCCAGGGCCAGTCTCCGCGTGGAGCCTGACGCGCCCTTACAGGGAGGAGGAAGCCAGGGCCGGTCTCCGCGTGGAGCCTGACGCGCCCTTACAGGGAGGAGGAAGCCAGGGCCAGTCTCCGCATGGAGCCTGACGCGGCCTTGCAGGGAGGAGGAAGCCAGGGCCAGTCTCCGCGTGGAGCCTGACGCGCCCTTACAGGGAGGAGGAAGCCCACCGCAATGGAAGCTTCAGGAGCAACGAAAACATCTGGCAAATTGCAAAACCAAGAAGAGTCATTTGCCAGAACACGGTCAGAGACAAAGTGACGCGCCTTGGGCCGGACGTGGGACACGCGAGGGAGCATAAATCCACGAAGAAGCTTCCGGGGGCCGCGGAGCACGCAGGCATGAGCAGCCAAGCGGAGCGGCTCTGCACTCGCCCCTGCCGGCAGCCGCTCCGCTGCGTGGCGCGCGGGGACCAGGGACGCCCCGAGCCCCGAGGCAGCGTGCAGCCGGTCCGCGTGCCCTTCTGTGCAGACGCACTCCCTGGAATCAGGTCACAGAGAGCGCTCTGTCCGCCGCTCACCGTCCGCGTGCCCAGCTCAAAGCATCTCCAGTGGTGCCCACAGCCAGCACGCGCAGGTTCCAGAGCCAGGAGGGCATCCGGGCACACGCAGGTGAGTCCGCGGCCGGACGCAGACGCAGTCACGCGCTCCCGGTCGACCGGGCGTCCCGGGCACCGCCGCGTGCGCAGTGCCGCGAGGACCGAGGCCGGCAGAGGGCAGGGGCTGCGCCGGCGTGAGCGGTGGAGCGGAGCTTCGTGCGCTTCTGCAAAACAGAATCCAATCCGCTCTCCGGCCAGTCCGATTATTGGTTCGCTCTGTCGGTGGCGAGGACGACGCTGTGCTGCTCCTGGGCCCTGTCAAGGAGCTTCCTCCTCTTCTTGCTCTTCTTCTCCTTCGCCTTTGGCGCTCTCTGCCCTGTGGCAGGGAAGAGAGAAAAATATGGAGAGATGTCATCAAAGGCGCCTTCTCCGGGCTGGAAACACAGAGCTCTGAGAGTTTCGCACAAAGCCCATCTGGAAAACATCACCTGGAAAAAAGCAGCCTCCAAGAGAAAATTGTTCACATTAATTTTGACAGAATAATAATAATTTACTAAATTGGATATGCTGTCCAAAGCAGAGACTGATCTTCCTGTTACAGAAAACTGGCATATTTAAAAACCTCCCAGCGGCCAGAGCAGTCTTTCAAATATCATCCTGCCACAAAAATCCTATTTATCCCTCCCACTTTAACAATGCTACCCTTTTCTAGACAGCTGTACATCTTTCCGCAGCTCCACATGTCCCCAGGTCAAAAGAAAATAAGCATTTATTTACAGTAAATACACAACTCCCGTGTCCGCAAGTCCTGAGGGAGGGACTCTTGCTTTTAACACTTCTCCCTCCTCCTTGTTCTCCAAGCACCGAGTTGTGGAATTGTATCTATGCAGAGTTTTTGTATTTCTATAAGAATTCATTTAGATTCACCCACTGAATGCCTTACAAAGTCCTGGGCAAGCGGTTATTAACTAATGGACAGCAAGTTGCTTGTTTGTTCTGATAAGCCGGTGGTATGTGCATCTTGCTAACAGAAAATCAAGCTTAAATTATTCTATTTCTGCTCTTTGCCTTGGCCACCAGGAAGCCCAGCCACGGGCTAAATAGCTGAGGTTGTCCTCCATGGGGAGTTTTGGATGCAGCCTTCCTGCTGCTACCGCTGTATTTTGCTTCCCCGGTCTTGTGGTCACGGTTTATACTCAGTATTTCTTCACAAGCGTGTACCCGAGAGGGGGAGAAAGAGCTCAGAACCCCAGGCGTGTGTTTGGGTTTCCTGCCCTCTTCCGTCTCTAAACACACAGGAGCTACACAATCTGTAGACGAGCAAGGGCTTCAGGGTCTCTGGAGTGTCACAGAAAGCATCGTGCCCCCAGGCACCCCAGAACGGACGCCGCTTCTGTCAGACAGGGAAGAAAGAGAAACCTTCCAGGGTCGTGCCCTGGCCTCCCCCCCCACTTCCGGCCCTGCTATGGGGTTCCCCACGTGTCCTCTCCGGTCCTGAGCAGTGGCTCTTGGACCCCGGCGCCAGCAGCACCCGAGGGAGCACTCCGCTCTCCTCCAGGCTCTTCCTCCTCTGCCCAGACCACCCTCAGTCTCTGAGACCTCACCACCACCCCGCGAGAAAGGCTGGGGAAGCACCAGCCCCCGGGACAGGCTGTCCACGTCCGGGAAGCCAGTCCAGGTCAGGGGCAGCGGGCACGACGAGCCTCCTGGGCCCAGGGCAGGGCCCTCGCTCCTCTCTCCTCAGTGGGGCTCCACCCGCCAGCCCCTCCCTGATGTGGCCCAGGGCAACCGCTGGCCACGGGGCAGGAATTCTGCTCACAAGAGAAAGAATAACGTGTTTTAGGAGGATACGACTTCACGGGAATGAGAACACGGTCGTCCCTTCACAGGAAGCCATCCAGGTCCCTGGAGTTCACTTCTGATTCTCATTAAATCCTGGCGTGGCTTTCATGGCATTGTGCCACCCTCAGACATGGTGAATCCTGCCCGGGGAGCTCAGTCCGCGCCTTCATCAGTCAGGGTAGCTGTAAAGCTACGACGATTTGGTCACGTGGTCTCTAACAGCGAGATACCCCGAAGGAGGCGAAGATACTTCAGATGAAACAGTGTATTTTAAAGGAGTCTTTAATTCTGAAGGTCCATAAAGAAGTTTTATAATTCTTTACTTTCTCTAAACAAACAATAAAATATCAATTAAAAAATCATTGTTGACTGTATTTAAAAATTTTCTTTGGTTTATGCTTCACTTTATTTAAAGCCTGGAGTTTCTCTGAACGACAAACTGAAATTATATGAGTGGAAAATAAAACTCACATTATGAGATTCTTAAGTGTGTTCTGAAAAAATAAAGTAATAAATACATTATGTAAAGAAAGCATGAAATGTTCATGGTTTCAATTTTTCACATAAATTATGTAGTCAGAAGTTAAATGCGTGTTATATTCACAAACAGCAAATCAACGCAGAAGGTCTAGAAACTCTCAGTTGGCCGATTTTGTGTTTTTTCCTCAATTTGTTACCCTCATGCCGCAAGTGGTCTTTGGTCTGCTGGCTGAAGTAATATTGTGTAATGGAGATGTAATTCAATATTTGTATATAGCGATTAGTAACTTGGCCAAAAATTCAGCAAGAATTCTGAAAACTTACTCATATAAAATAATTTTTCGGTTTGCATGTCTATGGCTTTGGTAATGTTATGTTCCAGCTAACAGTGGTGCCCACACCATACCCCTCAAGCTCTTCCTCACCACCTCTCCTGAGGGGCCTCTCTCCGTAGTATTTGGCCGGTTGGTTCCGGTTCTGGCTTGTCCCATGTCTCACGCAGGGTACGCTGGGAGCGCCAAAGATCAAGTTAGCCAAGACTTGACCACAGACGGGCCCAAGTCAACTGAAAGTGTTTTGTGGTTGACTGTAGGTTGTTCTGACTGTAAGCTCCACTCAGAATAACAAAAGAATTTTAAACATAAGGTATAGAAAGGGTTTCGCCTTCATTTCTTCAGAATTTAGATCTTCAGATGTCGATTGCCATGACTGGGTTCTCGTCCACGTGTCTGAAAGCGGGTTCCGTCCCCCACTCAGCTGTGCCATGTCTGCTTCCATGTGCTCTCTTACATCAGCGAACGGGAGGTGAAACTTTTCACAGGACTCTTTACGGGACTTCGGGTTCTTACACGCTTTCACGGTGTCCTCGGGGTGGAGGAGGGCCGGCGGAGCAACTCGGCTCCTTGTTTGCTCCTTCGGACTCTTCGGTCCGTGAGAGGAAACATCGCACATTTACTGCTCATGATCAGAAGAAAAGGTCTGAGTGTTGTGAGGCGCTTGTGAGCCCTGCACATGCACCTCTGCTGGCAGATTCTTCACACCGCTGTCCTGAGTCTAAGCCTGCAGTAGGCCTGGGTGACTGCTGCGGAACGAATCTGCAAAAATCAAATGGAACAAGATCTACAGATTGGGTTGTTTTCAGTATTGAGGACTGAATCCTGGACCTTTGGGCCTTTGCATTGAACTCTGTTATGTCTTCTTAATGTTTTTTTAAATTTTAAGTCAAGGTCTTGATAAGTTCCCCGGCTTGGCTCAAACCCATGACGCTCATGCCTCAGCCTCTCCCGGGGCTGCAATTATTTAAGCACTGTTACATGAATGCAAAAACACTGGCTTAGATATTGCTATTTAAGGAAGGCAGAGCGGTTTGTTTAAGAAAAGCTCACCAGGCCACTTCCCACTGAGTTGCCTGGAAGACCTTCCATTTCCACAGCTACAAAAAGGATTCCAGTCACTTCATACTAGGAAGGTATGGGGTGCTGTGTCCCTAGGATGAAAGAATGATGTGCCAAGTATCACGGGCAAGGCAAGATTATCATCCAACAGACACAGTTGGAAAGGCAGCGTCCACGCCACGCTGTCCCCCACAGGACTGCAGCGGCTCGCACGCTGTGACACAGCCCGGAAGGGTGGCCCGCCCACTCCTGCACAGGCACAGGGCCCGTCGCTCCCGACGTGCCCTGGCACGTGGTGCCGCTGCTGCCACCAGCATCAGCAGGGGAGCTCACTTTGAACCAGGGTACCAGGGTACCAGGTAGGCCCACAAATTTCACTATATCCTAAACTCCTAGGCCAAAGAAGTGCTCCTCATTTTCCTCTCCTGGTTAAGGGAGAAGTCTTTGCCCCTCTGTAGCAGCGGGTCCTGCGAGCCCATCTATCCGCGGGGCACAGGCCAGCTCGGGCTTCACGATGCAGCCTGAAGCTTGAGGAAGACTTTCGGAAGCTGACAGGTGAAAGCAAACTGAAGAAAGAATTCAGCAGTTGTGATTGTAAGAAAGAAAAAAGCATCTTTAATGTGCCTTTGTATGCATATTTACACAGTGCGCCCGGACACACACACACACACACACACACACACACACACACTCTCTCTCTCTCTCTCTCTCTCTCTCTCTCTCTCTCTGGGAAAGTGAGCTACATTATGACAAACACAAGCAGCTATGATGGAAGTAATCACCTAAGCCAAGGATCAGCTCTATGCTAAGTTCTGCTAAGTTTGCGATGCTCTGGGCTGTGCCACTTTTATGAAATTCAAAGGGGACTTGGGGCTCCCTGTGAGGTGTGAATTATCCCTCTGAGCTGCTAAGCTGAGCCCTGTGAAGCTGTTCACCAGCACACGGGCGAGGCCTGCTGTCTCCACTAGAGTGCTCGCGGAGCAGAGCCCAGGAGAGTCCCACAGCTCTGCCTGAGCCCCGCATAGCGAACAGGACCACATGGGCCATTTTGGCTCCTCACGTGGTCACCTGGAGTTTGCCCACGGATGAGCAGCAACGGAAATGCACTTATGCAAGAGCGATGGACGATTCTCGGGAAAATGCCAGCTAAAAGCTCTTACACAGTAAAGCAAGACCTAATTGTAATTCTTAAAGGAAAATAGCTAACCAGTATGTTTAAATAGTTAAAATTACCCAATAAAGCGAGATGCCACTGTCAGGGCCCTCAGAAGTGAAAATGCCTGCAGCTGGCATGAAAGCGGACGGCCAGGCATTGAGGCACTGAGAGAAAACACAACCGATAAAGCCTTTCGGCGAAGATAGTTAACGGCGCAGAAGCAACAAGTCTCCGCACCTGTAACTCAGACGAAGTGTCTACCCTAGGAAGACAATCTAAGCTGCGGTAAGACTCATGTGTGGGGATGTGACTCTGAAAAAGCTGGACATTACCCAAAATTCCGGCCACAATTTTCCATCACCTCTTCTTTTCACGATTACTGAAGCGATAAAATACGCTTTGGACTACAAATGAAAGAATCTTATGTTTTAAGTCCATAGTAATCAAAACAATTATTTCCAAGAATGTTACTATTCTATGTCCTTAAAAAGTCCCCAAAACTTGTCATAAATGAATCGAAGTATTTTGCGATACAAAATACTCAGTGGTGGTTAGCAGACTCCGGCAGTGACTGATTAAGATCTTCCACCCTGAGGACTACAGACCCAGACCCTTCAGGTGGAAGGTCAGGCACAAAGTCCTGTTCAGTCCACAGGACAAGCGCTCGGCGCGTGCTGGGCTCTGCAGGAGAAGGTCCCGAGTAGCCTACGTAGAAGTTTTCCAGAGTCCACAATAGTTCGGAATAACATGTAAGTTCCAGGTGATGAGAATTGTGCATATTTGTGGTACAGCGTGATGTCCAGACACACTTACAGTGTGAAGTGACCTAAGTGAGTCGTCGCACGTCCACGACCTCACAGACTTACCTGCTGTGGGAACGTGCCGAACCTCTCCTTGCGGTTTCCAGATATACAGATCGTTGTTTACATCAGCTTGGGCGTCAGAAATGGCGGTCAGGTGAGAAGGGGACGCAAAGGAGCCATTCTCAGCTTCTTATTTACAGCACGAAATGCCCCGAGTACCTTTCTAGTAACATTTCTCTGGTTTTTTGGAAAGACGCTGTTTTCTGCCGAGTCCCCCAGCCAGCTCACCCTCCTTCCGGGACGAGGAGCCGCTGCTGCATGGCTGTGTGCTTTGTTCAGATGCTCCCGGCAGACACTGTGCTCCCTGAACTGTTTTGTCTCCAGAAACGAGACATCCTTGCGACCCCCGAGGCCTGGAGGCGAGGGCCACGGCGTCGCTGCCCCCGCAAGGCCGCTGGCAGAGTGTGGACAGCAGCCGAGAGTCCGCGTGACAAACAGACGCACGCCGACTCCGCAAGCACCGATGCGGAGAGTCACGCGGGCCGTCGGGAGAGCAGACCCGGCGCCGCAGGAGGCTCACACTCCGATCTGAGGGCTGGCGGCCACGGGGCCCGGGGCCTGGACGCTGCGCTGCTGTCCAGCCATGGACTGCTGTCCTCATGCCTGCTCGGAGTGAACAGGACAACGCGACTTGCGTCTTCAGGGTCTGTCCACCCTTCCGATGAAGGACCGTCAGGCACGGGCTTGTCACCTTCCTTACAGCCAGGGGTCCTGCCTGGTTTACAGTGTCTCTTGAGGGTGAAAATGGAAAGATTTGTTCCTGTGGGTGACCTAAAACTTCATGAATTAACTGTGCTACGCTTAAGGTTTGCTGCAACCAATACTCCCGAAGTTCCTCATTTGTAGTTATGGAGCTATGGAGAGTTGATAATAAGCAAGGAGACTGTTTTCAGACTGTCGAAAATCATTTTCCTAAAGACTTTAGGTGTATTGTAAAGGCCAGAGTCTCCAGGTAGCAGAAACGGTCCGCACGTTTCCACCGCCAGGGGCCGGGAATTCGCTTCTCCCCGAGAGGCTCAGTTCAGAGGTGCGTTCGCCTCCAGGCCGCCCTCGGCCGGTGTGGTCTCAGCGGGTCCTGGTGGCCAGAGCCCTGCGGCGGGACAGGAGAGGGCTGAGCGGGCCGCTGCCGGCTGTGACGATGCCTGCCCGGCGTCCGAGGGCGGCTGGTGCGGAAGCAAGCAGTGCCCAGCTGCCCACCAAGGGTGCCATATGCGGGTGGCACATGCTGCTCCTGAGGCAGTGGAGTCCTTCCTCCTGCAGCTTGATTTGTTTCTCAAAACATCCCAATTTACCCAATAAGCAAGTTGTCTTGAAAAAAAGTTAGACAAAAATAAAAACCATGAATGCAGGACATGGTGGCTCACGCCTGTCATCCCAGCACTTGGGAGGCAGAGGCAGGAGGATTGCTGAGTCCAGGCTTGCCTGGGCACCATAGTGAGCTCAGGGCCAGCCTGAACTACAAAGCGAGACACTGTCTCAAAAAAAAGAAAAAATAATGATAATTATAATCCAGCGTGGAGCATCCGTCTAAAGAGGATGTGGAGTTGGCACTTCAGAAAATGGAACAGACAAGGCAAATGCTTCTCAGGCCGGTGACGATGCCACCAGTGCCAAGGGGCAAGCAGCTGGAAACACGGGAGCAAAGGTGCCTGCTGCCAGGTCTCTTCCTTTGGAAATCTTGGGGTTAGTTCCTCTCTGGTCATCAGCTCAGCATCCCCAGGGAGGTAAACTACATGCCAGGTGCCAAGTGCTTTAAACAGGTGAACTAGGTGTATTTAAAAACCGTCTTTGTGGACACACAGCCTTATCCCACTTTTCAGCAGAGAAAGCTCAGGGCTGCAGAAGCTGGGCACCAGAGCAGCCCGGCAGGAGCAGGCTGCACGGGGACTGTCGGGCTCCGGGCCGACCCCGGCTGCCCTGCCCTCCTGCACCATGACGCGAAGGGCCCGGGAGGGCGGCCGGGAGGCGGTGCAGAGGCGCTTCTCCCTCCAGTCACAGACCCGACGCCCCCTCGGGCCCTTAGTCGGGTGCTGGGCCCTGACACTCACGGGGCCGGAGGCCATCGCTGGCTTGGCAGAAGACCACAAGGTCGAGTGTGCTTTACTCTTATACGATGAGGAAGAGAGACACTTGTCAAAATCAACCGTCTCCGCTCCAAGCAAAGAGCAGCCGAGGCTGCGTCCACCGCAGGACCTCCGTGTGCTGCCCAAGCGTCGGCAGCGTGTCTCATGCACACGAAAAGTGCTGGGCCAGGGGGAACTTCACACACGCGCGCCTCACCACGCGCCATCGGCAGAGACCTCGCGCCAGGAAGCCCTGGCCCTGCAGCCTCGCTGGGCCGTCCCCGGGTGGACGCGGATGTGGCACAACCTGGCGGCTGCGCTTAGAGACGCCCCAGTGGCCATGAAGCGGGTTAGTTTTCTGTGCAACCGGAAGCACAGCGCACTCCAGGAGAAACAGCGAGACCACTGATCACATACTGCAAGACAAATTCCGGCGGATCTACTGTCCTTGTCAACACACATGCATATTATCTGTAAAAATTTCCCAACGATTGATCGTTGGGACATTTCTATCACTATGTTCTTATCAGCTTAACTCAGCTCAAGTACTGAAGGAAGCAGCAAAACCCTAAGATTACAAACATAAAATGTAAGATTTAACAGAAACAACTTTAAATGAATCATCATTGAATAAGAGGGGAGTTTGCCAATCCAAATTTATAATTAAGTAGAATACATTACCTATAGTACCCAAAATATGGCAGCAATCTGATGGAATACTATACAGGTTTCAAAAGGCAAATGCTATCATTCATGGACGGAACTGGAAGATGTTATATTAAGTGAAAGAAGCCAGCATAAAGACTCTATGATCTTACATGCATTATCTTTAAAGGAAAAAAAAAGATCTTGTAGAAATAGAGAGTAGAGAGTGATTCCTGGGGCTGCAGGGGAGAGAGAGGGATTGTGAGAGAGGCAGTATTGATCAAAATTACAGTTTTACTGATTTATTGCACTATACTGTGCCCATAGCTAATGCATCATGTATTTTAAAATTGATAAGATATATTTAAACATTCTCACCACACAAAATAATGTTGGACTGGTGCAGTATTGATTATGTTCATTAGACTAAGTCTTCCTATGCTGTGTCTATAGGTCAAACTATCACACTGCTCCCCATAAATACACACAACTAGTGTGTGTCCATCGGTTCTGAAAAGCTATGCACCTACGCCAGCGCACGGGGACCATCACGGGCATCGACACAGAAACGTGCTGAGCGTGGCACCCTGGGCTCCGTTAGCGACTCACAGTGATCCTGACCAGGAACCCACTGGGGCACAAGGCAGGACACACTGTGGACATTCCTCTCTGAGCCCGACAGACCAGCGGCAAATTTCGATGATTGTAACTGAGAAGAAATATTCAATGAACAGTGAAAGTGTGTACCGAGACCCATCTACCTGCACTGCAGTGTGTCTCACCCATCCCCCGTCCAGGAAGGGGCGTGCCAGAGACCCCGGGAAGCCCTGAGTGCCCTCAACTGTGAGCACCACCGAGGACCTGATGGTTGGAGCTCAGGAGCTCCTTCGGGGATTTCTCAAGCACAGTTTCAAAGAAAGAACTCTGGCCGCCGTAGTCCATATACTTTGTATGCTCTTTAAACCGCACTTGATCGTGTTTTACTCCTTCTAAAAGTATGCAGGTAACAGATACACTGCTTAGCCGCCAAGGTTTGCATAAACAAGTGCTTTACATAAAGACTGTTTTTCTTTTGAAACGTCCATTTCTTCCAGAAGCTAAGGCCACTCCAAATCCCGGCATCTGAAGCAGTGAGAGTGGGTGCCTCCAGCCAGCACCTTGGCACAGGGGGTGCAGAGCCAGGGCGTAAGGGTGCCCCAGGAGGGGACCACCATGGCATATGCCACCGGGCTCTGCCACCTGGCTTTCTCCAAAGCCTCTCGGCTGGTGTCTTCTCTGAGGCTGTTTTTCCTGCAATGGGAAAGAATCTAGCTGCCTGCCAAAGACCGTGGCAGGACGCGCAGGAAGAGCAGCACGGCTCTCCAGGCCGACCTGAGTGGCGAGTCCGTTCACAGTGAGAGCGATGGGCCGCAGATCACGGAGGAGCGAAGCAGAGTCTGGGGGGCAGAGCAGGCTGAGACCCGCACAGCCGCCCTCACTGGCCCGGGCACCCGTCTGCGCAGGCCGCCCGCAGCGTGCAGTGTGGACCAGCACTCGTGCCGTGCTGGCGAGTGCCGTGGCGGACAGGAGGTTTCTCCCACCCTGTGACTCAGCGGCACGGGTCGTCTTTCATGATTGTGAGAAAAGTGACGCTGGGAAGGACTTGTGCGCAGGAAGCCAGGCTCCTGCAGCCAAAGGCAAACAAGGCGCAGGGGAAATAAATTCAGCGCAGGATGATGTTCACCAGGAAGGAGTCACGTCCACCGCGCTCTCAGCTGGGGACTGACAGCAAGTTCACACCCCATCTAGCTGCTGAAAGACGCCAGGTCCTGGGGCTTGGCACCCACACAAGCACGGAACTCTTGCACACCCAGAGAGCAAACCGTGTGCACACTGCTCGGCTGGGGAGTGGGGCACAGGGCTTGCTCAGCCATTGGTCTGGAACGGTGAGCAGACAGCCAGGCCCAGCCTTTGCGGAGGTAGAAAGCCTCTGATCTCATCTTCCGAGGCTCCGAGCAGCATTCAAATGCAGCCGGCCCGCCCGCCCTCGCTGTCCCTGGAGGCCACAGGGAGCCGGGACAGACGAGAGTCCACTCGCCCGTCTTCCCGCCAGGACACCGGCTTCCCGCCCGGGAGAGGAGGGGGCAGCCCGCCGGCACTGTGGACTCCGTTCTCAAGGACACGAAGCCGGCCCCGGCCAGCCGGCCCTTCACGAGACTCCGCCCGTGCTCACCTACCCACCACGGCCCGCAGGGGCCCAGTGCCCTCGCCAGCTGGCGCAGCCTCTCTCGACCCACCGCACTGAGATTAGCTGAGTCCTCCGCTTTCCCCTCTGTGTGGAGCCAGGCATTGGGCGCAGAGCCCTCGTGCTGGGCTCCGTCTCCGGAGCCTCTCGTGTTTTTTACTCTGAGTGAGTCCTGCTACATCACTGAGTGGTCAGGTTGGGCTAGAACTTGTAATCTTCCTGCCTCAGCCTCCAAGCCACCTGTGATTACAGGTGTGCACCACTGTGCTTCGTTTATCTATACTCTTTAAATGGCCCAGGACCCAGGAGGGCTTCATAGCCCAGCCGCCTCCCTGCACCCGGCAGCCGGGCTAGCCAAGCTGTGCCAACCTGTTCCAGGGCACACCTCTAGGCAGGCTGGAAAAATAACACCACTTTGCTAGTGAATAAAAAGCTAACAATATCAGGTAATATCTGATAACTAGAACTGTCTAGTTAATATTAATGTGTGCCCAGATAGGTACTGTGACAATATTCAAATACAGCCACTCACTAAGTATTCATTGCAGTTTTTTGAGTTAGGAACTTCCATGAATAGAAAGAGTAAGTTAAAATATGTACCTACCAAGCTACTAGGTAAAGGGGCTGGATATGAAGACAAGAGCTGTCACCCCTGAGCACGTGTTCTAGCACCTGGTCACACACAAACTTAAAGTGTTGGAAGGAGACAGGAGGAAAACCTTGGAAACTGAGTTTGCAAGAAAAGAGAAGGCCGAGGCAGCAGAGATAGCCCTCAGGGGTCTCGAGCCCCATCCCCTGTGTGACAGACCCCTCTGCTTCTCCGCGCCACCGCTGGGGTTTCCATGTCTGTGGCGCGCTGAGCCACAGCCGAACACAAGCGCCGGGGCCTGCATTGGGTCGTCTTGGCTTCGCAAGGACCTCTGGGTACACGCTTCTCCCTAAACCAGACACCTGAGGCACGATGGGTGCTCAGGGAGCCTCCTTAGGTGGCAGCTGTGGCTCGTGGGCAGAAAGACAGGGTCTCAGCAAGCACACCTGGCTCCACGGCACCAGCAGCGCTCACCTGGCAGGCACAGCGTGTGCAGGCTGGGCTCCGAGTGCCCGCCTCACCCTGGGGTGGTGACGCGGCCCACACGCCCGCTCCACTGCCTGCCCGCAGGACCCAGGAGGGCTTCATAGCCCAGCCGCCTCCCTGCACCCAGCAGCCGGGCTAGCCAAGCTGTGCCAACCTGTTCCAGGGCACACCTCTAGGCAGGCTGGAAAAATAACACCACTTTGCTAGTGAATAAAAAGCTTACGTTATTCCCATAAGAGCCTGTGACATGAAATTGCACTAATTATCAGACAAAGTTTAAACTACTTAATAATTCTTATTAATCTTGTGCTAAAAATTATATCAACAATGGACAAAAGTTACTTTGTGCACACCAGCTCTCCTCCAAGGAACGCTATTTCCTTCATGGCCAAAGAGCATTACTATAAAGTATGTCTTTATTCCTCACATATCTTCCAAATCAGAGCTTTTCAGTACTGCTGGCTCCAAGATAGCCCGGTCCAGTCACGCTGGGCAATTTGAGATCTGCAGTCCCCGTCTGACACAAGCCTCCTTTATTTTCCTCTGGACGCTGTCAAAACACATGAATGTTATCTCTCCACACCACTCTGTGTTTGGATGCTTGCTGCTCATAAAATTAACTGAATCACTTGCCTCTGTCCAGTCACAGAAATAAATGCTGCACTAAAAATAGGAGGATAAGATCAAATGTAAGCGTAAAATGTGCAGACGTCCAGTTACACAAAACTAGGAACTCGTAACTTGTCTGAGGTGAGTGGCGCACCCCCAGCGTCCGTTCTGTGCCAGTCCCACGGTGTACAGGAAATGCGCAAACGAGACCCAGCGCGGACTCCCGCGGGCCTCCGGGGGGTCCCCTCAGCCGGCGTCAGGAGCCGACTCGGAGACTGGAGACGGGGCCGGCACACACAGCCCAGCTCGTGGACGGGCCCGGGTGGGGCAGCCCCGTCCACGGGGTCTTCCACCACCTCCCTCGCTTGCTCGCTAGCAAAGTGCGGGAGAGTCGGATGGAAACATAAAATGCCACGATGACACTAATAGAACGAATGCAAAGTGTTCTAAAAAGTGATTCTATCACTGAAATACACAGCGAAGGCCGAGAGACTCTGGTAACGTAACGGAGGCACATATTTGCTTTAAGGAAGTAACACTCTGACCAAGGAAAGGTGACGACCATGCATGACATGTATTACTCTCCTTACGCGGACTCCAAAATACAAAGAAAAGATGACTGGGGGAGGGCGTGAGACGACGGCGGCCTGGGTGAGGTGTGCCAGGCGGGGCTGCTCAGGCACTGGAGCCCGGCAGGGCGCCGACCGGGGGCTGGGGCTGAGGGCGGAGCCGGCGCCCAGGAGCCCGCTGCAGGGAGACTGAAGTCACGCGGGTCCCGTGAAGGGAAGGCAGTGTGGGCAGCCAGCGAGAACAGGGGCGTGCATGCCACCGCGGACGCCCCGAGAGGCAGCTGGCAAGCAGAGGGAGAAGCGGAGTCAGAGGCGGTGACCGCGGGCCTGCGGGCGCAGAGGTCTGCGGGGCACCAGCTGCAGGCCGGGGCTTGGGCCGCCACGCGCAGGAAAGGAGATTTGTGCAAAGAGAGAAGGTAGCCTCTTCGGGAGGGAGCCGCCACAGGCTGAAGGGAGTGGGGGCTGCGAAGAGGACACCCCGAGAAGCACAGCGGGGCCGCCGCCCGCTGCTGTGCACCAGGCAGAGCCGGGAGAGCCAGGCCAGGCCAGGCACTGGGGACGGCGGGGCTCGTCCCCACAGGCCCGTGACTGCCGCCAGCCGCGAGGTCCCCGGGCAGAGACGGCTCGGGCGGCCCGAGAGCAGCAGGCAGTGTGTGCTCACCTGGCTCCCGCGGTGGCTCCAGGGACGGGCCCTGGGCATCTTTCTCGCCCCCAGGTCCAGCCGGCTTCCTGCAGCCCGGGGCACACCGCAGAGACAGGCGTCCTCGGCACCCCAGGAGCCTGCACGTTTGCCCCTTTGATGCCACCGGAGTTTAGATTAACCAGGGCGCAGTCAGCAGGACAGCCAGACGCGCTGCTTCCCCAGTGACCACTTTGTCCCTGCATAATTCAGACCTGCTTAAAAGCAAATGTGATACTGTAAAATAGTAAACATTTAAAGGGTAGTGAGGCTTAGGGGTAAATAATGAAGAAAAGAAAAAAATTAATGTTAAAAAAAGGAAACAAGGCTTGTGTATTTAGGGGTAGGGGAGGGGGGGAGGTAGGGGAGGGGAAAAATTAGAATTAAGTTGTGTCATATACTGGCACAAATTCTCATTGTGGAGTGTAATTGTGATGTGTAGATATAATGTACCAATAAAATGTACCAATTAAAAAGAAGTGAATGTGAGATCACTTAAAACAGTCCGTTAGAAGACACTGGCCAAAGAGATCATTGGTGGATGTAAAACACCCACCATCTTTCACTGGTTTGTATGTCTTAAAAACACTAGTCTTAAATTTATACCCATTTAAGGGTATATGAACATGTAAAATGAACTCTATAAATAGACATACATGTAAAAATGTTTTAAGTACTACCACACTAACTTCTCTGGGAAAATGACGAAACCCGTGAGGAGATTTGTAAAGGAGCTCATATGCCAAAATTCATCTCTGAAGAACAGTTAAGAATTCATTTCCACAGAGCAGTTTTTTATAGACCTGTGACATGCCTGTAACTCTTGCGCCTCACTGAGCCGTACCGGGACGTGGTGGCACATGGCTGCGATCCCTGGGGGGTGGGGCAGAACTTCCTCTAAATCCCCTGGCAACTCAGTGCCTTGGTCTCAAGCTAAAACGTTTTAAAAATAGCTGAGGCGGCTGGAGATTTAGCTCAGTGGTTCCAGCACCTGCCTCGCAAACGCAAGGTTCCTGGTTTGATCCTGGCAACCACCTACAAGAATACCGGGCGTGGTGACTCACGCCCACCAGCCATCAGTACCACATACGACAGTGCCGGCGTGGTGGCTCACGCCTGTCATCCCAGCCCTCGGGAGGCAGAGGCAGGAGGATGGCCGAGTTCGAGGCTTGCCTGGGCTACATAGTGAGCTCAGGGCCAGCCTGAACTGCAAAGCGAGACCCTGTCTCAAAAGAAACAAAACAACAACAATAAAAAATACCCGAGGATGTAGCTCAGTGTGAAGGCTCTGGTTTCAATCCCTGTGTGACAGGTTTCAAATTTGTTTTTTGGGCTTTGTTTTTTTTTCAGTGACAGGGATAGAGCTCAGGACCTTGTGCTTACAAGGCAGACACAATATCACCAAGTTATACTCCCAACCCAAATTAAGCTTGCTGATACAACTCTGAGTTCATTTCAACCCTTAGACCCAATTCAGTCATAAGGAATGAATACTGAAAACTTCAAAACTCTTACTATTGAGTTTTGAGTCGTGGACTCATATCTCAAAGACTAAAATTACTATGCCTTTTTCCCTTCTCTTTAAAGTTTTTAATGAGCAGAACCTCTCTTGGCCCAAGTTGGGCAGAAGTTACTAAAAACAGTTCTCTAAGAGAAGATGCACCTGGTGAAAGGCCCCTCATTAATAATAAGTATAACTGAAAACAGGTGGAGTATTATTTTAAAAGTATTATGACAAAACTATGTTTTAAACAAAAAGTTTATGGTGAGATGTAGTAAGGCTGACGTGCAGTGACAAAGAAAAGTCCTCTGGAAACCACGTGGTGACTGTGAGGTCAGCGAAGCAGGGTCTGACCCTGTTCCGCAGCGTCTGCCCCGTCCCACCCAGGAAGACCACCCAGAGTGCAGAATATTATATTTATGATGATAATCACAAAATATTTTCTTACAAAATCACTTTGCTTTTTTCCTTAACGTAATACTAAAGCAATATTGATTGTACTATATTTAAAAATTATAAAGGCATAAAAAGAGTATTTCTGTAGGTGCCACTTAGTGAAGTGTTTGCTGCTAATTGTCCCAGGGATACTGGACGTGAGAGGGTTGGGTGTGTGGCACACTGAGAGCCCGGCCTCTGCCACCCGGCACCTTCCCGTCTGTGTGCCCCCGTGAAGCCTCTGCCAGAGCCAGCCGGTCGGTCTGGTGACCAGGAGGCCCCTGGTCCAAGGTGTCATCTTGGCCCAAGATGACAAAACTCAAAGTGCAGGAAAACCTCCAGCGCTGACTTTCCCTTGGGAGAAGTTAGGACTGCAGCAGCTTCTCTTTGCCTTAAAGGCCTGGCACATGTATGTTTATTTTGCCAAGTATGCAGATGAAGTACAGAAAACATTTGGAAACAAACACAAAAATTATACTTTATCCTTCATCTTCAAAAACTTGTCTTACAAAATATACTCAGAGATGTGGGTAAAAATGAGAATTGACCTGTGTCACATACTGGTACAAATTCTCTAGTGTTGTGTGCAAACGTGAGCTGTGTATATAATGTACCAATAAAGTTTACTGAATAATGAAAAAATATATATATTTTAGTAGCCCCAAAGTTAGCCATTTTGAGATAACAATCAAAGTAGGTATGACCTAAATATTGGACTAGAAGTAGAATTTTGCCATCTCCTGGCTTTCCTCTAGGTGGGATTCATAAAAAAACTCTTCTCTCCTGGGGTCACGGTCAGGACTTTGTGGAGAATGACCGGGGCCCGGAATACACAGGTCAGGAGCCCTGTCCAAGCCAAGAGGACCACGGCGCGGAAGGAGCAGCAGAAGAGGGCAGCCGACGCCCGGGCCACAGCGCCACGTCCCGCTGAGCGGCGGGAGACGCTCCTCTCCCTGTGCCTCGGTGCAGCTGCAGCTGGCCGCAGACCGGGGCTCGCGTGCAGAGCCAACGCTCCTTGGGGACTCTGGCACAGGGCGCGGCGTCCACCCCGGGCAGCTGGCGAGGCCAGGCGGGGCCTCTGCACCGTGCACCCCCGGGGCTGTGCTGCACTCTCGGCCCCGCACCCACCGCTGCGGCCCGTCCCTCTGCGCTCACGCCTCTGACCCTTAGGGGACACAGCCCGAAGGCTTCAAGGCCGGCGTCCCCGGAGCCCAGGCGTCGGGAGCTGCGTGGGCGACACACAGCACACCGAGCCGCCCGTGCCCCACGGCGCCGGCCGGGGACGCCGCTTCCCGAAGCCGCTCTCGCGGGCCCTGGGCGGCGGGTCTGACCCGAAGGGATCCGACCCGGTTCCTCCCTCAGTGTCTGAAGCAGCCTCAAGAGGAGCTGTGCGTCTGTCTCTCTCTCATACACGCGCGCGCGCACGGCAGAGAACACAAAGACACCTCTGCGCACCTGCCTAGAGCCCTGGACCTCTCTACCGTAGGGCCCTCGAAACTGCAACACACTCGTGTTCCACTAAACTGTCCTGTAAAATACAAAGGCTTTGCCATCAGGGTTTAATTTTCAAGTTAAAATAGATAAAAAGCTAATAGAATTAGGAATTTTATTGTCACAATGATAGCACAACTAAAAATATGAAGACTGAAACTAAAACTAAAAATTTTTATTTTGCCATGTCTTGGCATGTGTATAAAATCAAGTATTTTGCCTATTTGGCTATTCACAGTAAAGTCTTGTTGAATTCGGAGCCTGAAAATATTCAGAACTTAAAGTTGACTGAGAAATGCTCAGTAATTTCAGCTTCTGATGGCTTCTCACTGCCCACCCTTGTCCAGACAACCCGCTTAAAATACATTATCTTAAACCATTCATTTATGAATTCCTGCAGAATTACTTAACATATTGAAATGAAAGGTTTTCTTTTCAAAATACACATTCACTGTGCCCACAACACTGTTGGCAGGAAAGGTCATTTATTAAAGCTATACCATCCCACCCACTTAGAGGAAGCCAACACAACACAGCCCGCCGTATCTCCCGCCCCTCGGCCAACGGTCACCCATCGGGAGCCTCGCCTGGTGCGACCACAGCAACGTGGGGAGTGTTTGGAAGCCAAACACAGGCCCGAGCTTGACGGACAGAGCCCTCGCGGAGAGAGGAGACGGACACAGCGGAGGGGCTCCCCTAGACAGGGCCTCAGTTTCCCCCGCTCTGCCGTCTTCACGAAGAGGCCGTGGATGAGCTGCTCCCTGGCCGCCGAGACCCCCGAGCTGTCTGCGCACTCGACCCAGGGCCCGGAGTGCAGCCTGACGCCGTCCACGGCCGCAGAACGCCGGGGCCTTGTTATTGACTTTTAATGAATGGTAAGCACCCAAAGGAAGCCCCGGGTCTCCATCAAATACATTTGGAAATGTATTATTGTATTATTGGAAATGTATATTTCCAAGAGCCGAGCCAGTGTCGGGAAAGCCAAAGGTACCTGCGGAGAACAAGGGAAGAGATGGTGGAGAGCGGAGAGCTGTCCGAGCAGCGCCAGCCGGTGACTCGCTGGTGAGGAGCTCTGGCCGCGTCACAGGAGCACAGCAGGAGTGCTCGCACCGCAGCTCCGCAGAGTTCAGACACGCAGCGCCCCCGCCGCTTCCCCACGCGGGGACTTGGACTTCCAAACGCTCGCGAGCAAAGCGTTCGCCCCACATCTGGGAGCGCTGGCCGGGGTGGGCAGACCCACCGCGCTGTTGGCTGGGAAGAAGGAACAGAGGAGAAGCCAGAAAGTTTCCTGTTGACCAAAGATGCAAGGAAGTCCCCGCGGAACTGCGACGGAGAAGAGCAGCGCCCTGGGCCAGCACGGCGTGTCCCTCTCAAGCCGAGCTCTCTGCGCTGCTGCTCAGCAACTCAAAATGCAGAGTGTTTGTAAAGACATGGCTGGACTGTTGAAGCGGGAAACTTTCCTGGGAAGTGTGGCAGCCTTCCTTGCTCTGTCCCCTTCCCAGCCCGCAGGAACACAGGCAGAGGCGCCACATCAGTCACCTGTGAACACTCTACCCATGGTCCTCGAGTTGGTGCCAAGCAGATTCTGCCATCTTCGAGGGGAAAGCCCTGCAGAGCGCGGAGGCAGGAAGTCCTGGCCCTGAAATGCGACCCTTCTAGGCCTCAGGTTTGGCCACGTGCCTCTGGCCCAGTCCCGCCTAACATGGTACCACGGCTGTGTCAGAAAACATTACCAAGAACCTCAAAATCTAGTGTTTGCTACTAGCTTGGTCTTCTAGGGGTGTCTCACTAATAAAAAGCCTCCATGTGTCTTATGCTTGCATGACAGCATGCTGGAACTGGAGGTGGCTCTGAGGAGGCCCTAAGGCCAACGAACCCCGCAAGAGGCCCCTCTGTCTACACCGCGGAGGGCAGCTTCCTCAGGTCCTAGCAGAGCCACCCTGGAGCCACCAGGTCTGCCCTGCCTGTACCCTGGACATCCCAGGGAGCACTGCCCCCGAGTGC